>PVJA010000794.1:0-149018 GCA_004027025.1 Myocastor coypus | reverse complement strand
TTTTTTTGGTCTTTTTGAGACAGAGTCTCACTATGCAGTTCAGGCTGGCTTTGAGCTCACTTTTGTAGCCCAGGCTGGTCTCGAACTCGCACCGATCCTCCTGCCTCAGCCTCCCGAGTGCTGGGATTACAGGCGTGCACCACGCCTGGCCTCTAATCCTATTTTTTTAAGGGTAGGTAAATGGATGCAACCAGAGTCCATGATCACAATTGAAATAAACCAGACTTTCATTTGTAAATATTGGATTGTCTCCCTAGTGTAAGGATCTGAAAGAGTTAATAAAAGGAGAAAGGCTCAGTAGATGCTGTGAAAGGGAAGGAAACTACTCAAAGGGAAGAACAACTAGGATGAGGGAAATGACAGAAGAAAGAACAGATAAAACTATATGTATTTTTTGATATTTTTGATAATGATATTTCTGATTTCTACTGGTTTCCTGAAAGAAGCAGTTAATGCTTTTTTTTTCTTTTAAATTTTTTGACCAATTTTGCATGCTTATTTTTGATAATCTGAACAACTAATTTGGGGAAAACAATATGCAATAGAACAACCATTGTTCGATTCCTATCTTGTGTAATGCAATTCTTTATTGTTTCTAATGGGAATTTTACTATTTCTATTCTTTTAATACTAAGAACTTAAATATTCATAAATTTATGAGTACTATACAGTGTAAGACTAATAAAACTTCCTATGTCAGACCAAAAAAGTTTCAAAGCCTTGAATAAGTTTTTATTTTTGCATGTGCTTGGCAATATGATCACTATCACCAAAAAAGGTAATACTTTCCTTATTTGTTTATAGGAAATGTTAAGGATAAATAATTTGAATGTATGTCATAATATGCTTTCATTGGTAAAAGTCACTAAGGAAAATAGTATGTGTGTGTGTGTCCATAAGCTTTTTTTTTTTTTTTTTTGGTGGGACCGGGGTTCAAACTCATGACCTTGCACTTGCTAGGCAGGCACTTGTGCCACAGAGCTATCTCCCCAGCCCCTTTCCATAAGCTTTTTTTGTTTTTCTTAATATAGTTGGTATCAGGTCTCACTACACAGCTCAGACTCATAGTGATTCTCCTGCTTTCAGCCTGCCCAACACTGAGATTACAGGTGTGTGCCACTATGCCTGGTCCCAGTGGCTGGCTCAGTAGGCCTGGGAGTGGGACCAGCATGCTGTGTGGTGCCAGGATCAAACCTGGTCCCTGAACTTGCTTACGCAGGTGCTTCATCTGCTGAACTGTCTTGCCAGCCCTTATATATAAGCTTTTATAAAACAAATTCCAATGAAGAGTTAAATCAGTTTTATTCTTGAAATATGTTCCCTTGTCACTAAGTTATTTAGAGAGTAACTTTGGTTCTTTATGTGCATAAGGATGGCTAGTTTTCAAAACACAAAGCGGTCTGTATTCAGCATTATAATTCATAAAGAATTCAACATGAGAAATAAGTATTAACAAAAATTAGGCTTTTGAACATCAAAAATTTCACATTTTTTTAAATAAAAACCTGAGGATTGAACTGAGGACTTTAAGCTTCCTGGGCAGGCACTTAAGCCGCTGAGCTATCTCTCTGGCCCTGTAATTAGTTTTTCCAATGTGTTTTCTAGTGAAGTACTATTGCATACAATAACTTACTAGTTATCTTCACTTTCCACAATAATACCACATAGCTTGTATCTTTGTATTTTCTACCTTAAATGTTTGATTTTTTCTTTTAGGACATGTATGCAATTCACAGTTTATACTCATGTTGAGTGGTTTGTCGTACATTCTTTGTAGTATGTTGAGCATCTTTATTGAAAATGGCACAGTTATTTGTTCCATTACATGGATAACATAGTCCTTACAACATAAAGGATGTATTTTCAGAGGTGAAACTGAAGCATCAGTTTTCCTTTTTTCCAAATTTAACACCTGCACCTTCTGCTTGAGTTTGATAGTGAAACATAAAGATTTAATCATATGATCAATGTAAAGATATATGACTTAAATAAGATTACCTTCTTTAATTGGTTGTTTTATCATTTTTACATGTAAAGATGTAAGGCATATTACTTTCATTTAAATAGTTATCTATCTATAAAATTGTCCTATTGTATTAAAATTATTAGTTTTGTTATTCTTTATTATGAAACAAGATGTATGAAATTATGTTGTGTAGATTTTAAAAATTAATTAAAATGGATTTATTGAACATATCCCCGTGTTGCTAGAAAAAATTTCAGTAAATACAAATCAATATTATTTTGGTCATTGAAACTGGTATGCTACATTCTGGTTTGTTTCACTGAAAATTTATTTTAAAATACCATATGCTACTCTTTTTAGAATCCTACATTTCAGTTCAGATATAGATAATCTTGTTTTGGTACACTCATTGTAGTCTTCTATCCAATTTCTTATTTTATGGCAATAAATTGTGTTATTATTTCAGAGTCTCCTATCTGCTTTCGTAAGACCTATTTTTAGATTGCACAGATTTATCTTTGCTCTCTGCTACTGAGTGTCCAATATGTGCCTGTTTTGTCTGCACTTACAAGAGCATTCAAAAATTGATATTTTTTTTCCAGTACCACGACAGGAATCTGCTTGAAAATGTCTTTATATACAACATTTGTATACAACAAAGAATATTTGTTTTTGTGACAAGGGTGAATATTCAGAAACGTGGTGGAATGGAGACCAGGGTCAGGAAATCCACGTAAGACAAATTTTGTGTATCCTTTGGTGTGTCAGCACTTTTTGATGTTCCTGTTACTACAGGGAGCAGAGAAAGAATTATATCTAAGGCTGTGTATTGCAGGGAATCATAGAAAAGCAAGGAATACGTTTGCCAAAAATGATGAGTTCTAAGTAGCAGGAATATAATTAATTTCTAGATAGAGTTTGTGAGAAAAGAAAATTCTAGATCATGAATAAGGCAATAGTCTATTTCTCTGTGTACTTTTTAGAGAAATTTAAATGCTCCATGAAATTATTCTTTGCCAAGATAGTTCTGTTAGCAACATAATGTTGGTAAAAAAATATTGGTCAGTTTTATTTTATTTATTTATTTTTTTTGTCTTTTTGAGACAGGGTCTCACTATGCAGTTCAGGCTGTCCTTGAGCTCACTTCTGTAGCCCAGGCTGGTCTCGAACTCGCACCGATCCTCCTGCCTCAGCCTCCCAAATGCTGGGATTACAGGTGTGTGCCACCACGCCCGGCTTGGTCAGTTTTAAAGTGGCAAACTCAACAAAGTTTGAATTGTGAAACAAATTCTTTTCTTTCATGAGAAGAAAAAATACATGTGAAGCCACTAAAAGAAACTGGCGTGCTTTGAAAATGCTTGCAGTTCTTAATTCTAGAGATCTTGGGTTGTCCCTGACTTTGATTTTGAAGAATGAGAGAGGGCTCTCATAAATACCTTTATAATTCAATGTGAATCTTTGAATTACTTAGAATCTTTGTTACTGAACCTTTATTATTGATTTTAAAAGAAGCAGTCCTGACTTCATGTCTTTCCCTTTAACTGGGCCATTCATACAATCTTGTGTCTAATTTAATTATAGAGTGTACCTCCTCATTTAATGCAAGAATACCTTTAACACTATCCTTTTAAAGTTGATGACTTTTACATGTAAAAGAAAGGATTTTAAAACCACAAGCTATGAAAAATAAGGACCAGGACTATAGTGATAGCTCAGCTGCATAACTGACCCGCTGGCAAGAGCAAGATCAAACAAACAAAGAAACAAACCAAAGACCCAAGGAAAGCAGGTGTAAATTTACCTAAAGACAAGAAAATGCTGTATTTATTTCAAAGTGAAAATGAACAAAATTCTCTTCACTCAAAGTGTAAGAGACAGCTGGGCGTGGTGGCACACACCTGTAATCCCAGCACTTGGGAGGCTGAGGCAGGAGGATCGGTGCGAGTTCGAGACCAGCCTGGCTACAAAACTGAGCTCAAGGCCAGCCTGAACTGGACAGCAAGACCCTGTCTCAAAAAGACAAAAAAAAAAAAAAAAAGTGTAAGAGAGCGGCTGGCCCCAACCATGTTAGGAACTGGGCTGCACTGCTGGAGGTGAGCATGCTTGAAGCTTCCTCTGTGCTTACAGCTGCTGCCCATCAATCACATGACTGCCTGAGCCAAATCAACTACAGCATTAGATTCTCTATGGTTCTTGAAAGCTACTGTGAGCTGCATAGGTGAGAGCTCTAGGCTGTGAGCTCCTTGTAGGAACCCAATACCTGACGAGCTGAGGTGGTGCTGTGGTGGTGATGCTAACTCTGAAGAGCAGGTGCAAATTAGACATTAGAGAACTCTGACTGCAGAGGGTCCACAGCATACCAGTTGTTTGAATGCTCATCCGAACCATCTCAAGCTACTGGCAAGTGACAAGCTGCCTCTGGCGACATGTTTACAGTGGCGAGTGAGTTGATGTGCTGCAGTTGTATGACTGCATGCTACGACAGACTTCAGGTCAAAATCTTCCACTTAACTTTAGTCAGCACCCGTTAATTTTTTTAACTATTTTTGTCCCCACCTCTTTTCCTCACTGTGTACTTTTTCCATCTCGGTTTTGGAAGCCCGTAAGCTTACTCTAGCCAAAATGTATAAAGGACATGTGTCACTAGACAGCTTCTTTGAAAAAGAAGAATGATCAATGTTGAGATAGCAGGGGACTATAAGGCTAAAGATAGGAAAACTGCCGATCAGGAAAACTGAATTGGTTAATTTTGTGTTGATATGCACAGAGCCTGCAGCTACCATGACTACACTGCCTTCTGGCTTCATTACTGGGGTCAAAGAGTTCATCTCTGAATATGACTCTATTCACAGTGTAATCCATAAAGAAGTACTGGCTAAAAACTGTTATGTGAACCAACATTTTTCAGGATGCGATGAAAATAAGCAACAACATTACAATACATGTCCTTAAATCTGTGTGGACAGCTCTGTGGAGTGCAAGCAGAGCACATTCATCTTTTACACACACACCGGTGTGTGAAAATGTTTGAAAATGTCTTTTATATCCTGTTCACATTGTAGAGGTTGTATAACTGGATAAAAACATCATTTGAAGCTGGGTGTGGTGGCACACACCTGTAATACCAGCACTTGAGAGGCTGAGGAAGGAGGATCACTGCATGTTCAGGGCCAGCCTGAGATACAAAATGAGTTCAAGGCCAGCCTGAACTGCATGGCGAAATTCTGTCACAGATGCCCCAAAAACAAAATGAAAAAACAAAACAAAAAAACCAACATCACTTGTTTTTTCTTTGAAATATCTTTCCAACTCATCGGTTTATAGCCTCTACCTTAGTTAAAAAGTAAGACTTATAAAGAGAGAGTTCAAGTTTCATTCACCTATATCTTTCTGGATTTAGAAGAAAAGATAGAACTGAACAGTGGGACCATGACATCAAAGTGAAAGTGGTCATAAGAATGAGAAGCAACAATGTGCAGTATCATAGCCATTGTAAAGTTCCTATAATGTCATTTTGAAATCCTATATTGTTTTTATTATTTTTTATTCTCTTATAAAATCAAAAGAAAGTGGAAAAAACAATAGAGATAGTGTTCAACTTTTATTCAGTGTTGTTATGTATTTTGTAGTTTACTATGTGCAGGGAGTTGGTGATGTAACTGAATATAATACAGGCTTCAGTTATTGTGACAAAATGTAATATATACCTTAGAAGAAATATGCATATGAAATAGAGAGATGAAAGAAAATGACTTAGTTGTGCTAAGAAACAGGAAGGACAAGCATTTTCCTACATATTTTGAGTTACACAGAAGGACCGTTTAGCCCAGTCATTCCAGATAGTAGCAGAACATCATACTAAAAATTATTGGTTCAATATTCTTAGAGCTTAATTTTCTTAGAAACATACTGTGAACAAAAGTGAGTTAAGTGATGTAAGATATGTTGACAAGTTCTTTGTGGCTGTGTGAGAGAACCTGACTTTTTAAGCAATAAGGAAAGCTTAGTTTGAATTTGCAAAGGAAGTTTAAACTATGGAGGACTTACTTATATTTCCACCTAAGTTTAACAAACTTGATATTATGCATTTTAATAAGTATTCAGTGTGTGAAAACTATGTGGCATTATTGCTATGTAGAATACCGTATTCTATATTCTAATATATTCTGTTCCCTCTGTTTTGTAAAAGAGAAATCCTGCTTCATCTGACATTTAAGTACTCATGATAATTGTTTTTATTTAAATCTATGATAAAGTAGACCTTTTATTGACTATCATGATCTGGCAAAATAAATATTTTGATTTTTTTTTTTTTTACTTCGAATCTTCCTTACATGGAATAAAGTTGGTGAGCTAAAGAAAAGTAAACGTCTACCTAATTTCTGATTTCATTGCCTGCAGGAAGAGTACCTCCATAGGAGTGCAAGATTTATTTTTAAAGCTCACATAAGGGGCAGTCGTGGAGCACTAGAAGGGGGCAGAGGGGCCTGGCGGGATGGCTCAGTGGTCTAAAGCCCCTGCTTGGGAAAGCTTGGGGGGCTGCAGGGACCACGGCTCGATCCCCGGCACCACATGCTTCGCCAGCCCTGCCCTCGGGGCGGGCTGAGCTGGCCATAAAAATGAGTGAATAAACAAACAAAGGTTCTGAAACAAGAAAAAAAAAATAAAAAAAATAAAAATTCTTTTAAAAAGAAGGGGGTAGAGACTTGGTTGCTTGGGTTCTCTTTGTGAGTGTCCTACTTAATTTTAATAATGAGTCTTAGTTTAAGGCTAGCTTTGCCTCCTCTGATAACAAGGAAACAACTGAGAATGGACTCCCAATAAAAGATAAGTGATGTGCAGGTGTTAATATATCAGTCAGTCCCATTTTGTATTTTAGGAAAGTACCTGTAATCCTAAGTATCGGGTCCATTCGTGACTTATAAAGGGGAAAGATCATGTGGTACAGTTGTATTTTACTGTGCCTATTATACCTAGTAATTATTCATTTAAACTTTTTAGTACATTCTCTTTTTTTTCATTGGCTTTAGATAATTTAGTTGAGCTATATGGAGAGATACTATATATCATTTGCTCTATTATTTATCAATTTATCAATGCAGTGCTTTTGAAGGAGCATCCTAGGAAAGGGGAGAGGTAAGTTATCCAGGATGAGGACTAGAGAGGTGAGTTTTCCCTCTCTGTCCCTTGTCCTGTATGCAAACAGTCAAAACCCTCTGTCCAAGACATCATTTGAGGAAGCAACACAGTAGGAGGGTTTAGCAGACATTTGTCAAGGCACATGAAGTGAATTTCATGCTCTAGGTATGGAGCAATAATTGTCTATTTTAAGGTAGTCTATGTCCTGGGACCATTGTAACAGCTAACAACCAGGAATTATAGGCAAAATGTGTCTATGGTGGGAGTCTGGCCTCTTTCTTTGGGTTACTTGGATGGTTTCCAGAGTGGTGGTTGTCTATTTTCTCTCCAATCTTCATTCTCCATTCTTACTATTGATTCAGTGAGCTATGTAGAAACAGTCCAATGAACTCTTGTCTACAGTAGTGCACCAGAGTCTGTTCCTAAGTGAAATCCTGCCTTGGCAATTTGCTAGTATTCTTTGAAATACAATATCAGTAAACTTCTTTATGTTGATCAAAAGATATCTCAGAATATGTGGAAAGATGACCAGATCAGATTCATGCTTTCCAAAAACATTTAGTTTGTAGGGATGATAGAATACAAGAGTTATAGATACAGATATAGAGCCTTAAATTAAGAGATATAGAGCCTTAAATTAAGACTCATTTTTTTGAGACAGGGTCTCACTATGCAGTTGAGGCTGGCCTTGAGCTCACTTTTGTAGCCCAGGCTGGTCTCAAACTCGCACCAATCCTCCTGCCTCAGCCTCCTGAGAGCTGGGATTACAGGCGTGTGCCACCACACCGGGCTCAAGCTGGCCTTTCTTGATAGAGATTATTAACAGAGATTTAAGAATTCATAGCTGTTAGGGGTTATTTCAGAAGTAAAGAGTGAACATAGCGGGGGAATCATAAAGCTTAGCATCCTTCCTAGATGTCAGGTGGGGGTGGGTGGCTGTGAGTATACAGAAAGGATCCAGAGCAGAGACTGAATAAAAATGAGAACATGGAGAAGGAACAGCAAGGCCTAGGAGTGATTCTGGAGGACGGCAGAGGATGCAGTTTTGTGAAAAGGGAAGTGATCCCAGTTGCCAAGAAGAATTTACATCAGAGACTCACTGCATTCTGATTATGGCTAAGTATCAGAGAACTGAGCACATCTCAGGTGGAATGGTGGGACTGGAAGCCACATTTCAGGGCCTGACTGAGCGGTGACCAGCTTAGAGTGAGTGCAGGTCACTTTCCTAATGAGCTTGGCTGTGAGCACGTGCTATTGAGTAAAGTGAAAAATAAGTGATTTCTTAGAGGTGTGAAGTACAAAAGATGCAAGGAAGCTAGAAAATAAGTGGAGCAAAGTCAGGCTTTGCAGACAGTTCTGGGAAACACTGTTTTCTCATTGCTAAACCTGGGATAACAGCAACTGCATGATAGGGTGTTTGCGAGGGCAGGGGTTAGGTCACCTAAGCATGGGCTTGACTTTAGGCCACATTTTCTTGGTTCTTCTCTTTTCTGCTATCATAGCGACTGATATTTGCTGTTTCTTTGATTCCTCTTTGGAACCCTGATTCCTCTGATGCTATGTAATAGTATTGCAATTGTACTTCCTGAAATATTGAACCCAAATATAGGTTCTCAAAATGTGTTTTGAGATTTTAAGAGGCTTGAATAACTGAGTGTCTAACCTGATGAGAATGTAGTAAATATTAATTTCTTCTCCTCTAAAGTATTTTAGCTCTTTAAAGACTGCATTTAAAGTATTAGTTTTCATTTGTGTTATTTCCCCCTTTTAAATTCCCTTACTGTAGAAGAAAAGTTTGTCAAGTAAATTAGACATTCTGATAAGGATTTTCGAGCATTTTTTTCATGAGATAAAACATAAAAGTTAGTTTCATTTATTCTAACCTTAAGGGAAATAGGCATGGGAGAAGAGATTTGGTATATAGAAATACCACAATATATAACTAGGACATGTTTCATATTGCTCAATTGCAGCTTTAAACAGAATGTTTAATGTTGTTATAATCCCTTGCTTCTCTCCAATCAAAGCAAAATAAGCATTCCTGACACACTACTGTCTTTATAATTGTAGGATCAGGATTATGAAACATATCAAGAGATCATGTAGTTTAGTAATTGCCTCCAGCTCTGTTACGTTTCAAAAAAAAAAAAAAACCTGAGAATCAGTTGTTGCAAACGTAAGTAACAGTGAAAACTTTAAAAGGAAAAAAAAAATATGGAAATAGATGAGTATTCCCACCCTCTTTGATGTTTAAGATTCTTTTGCTTTAATAATTTTAAATATAGTACAATTTAAAAACTGCTTTAAAATTCATTATAACATCTTTTTTCTTTTTAAAATTTATGATACAGGGTCTCTGTGAAGTTCAGACACATACTGATCCTCCTGTTTCAGCGCCATCCAATGTTGGGATTACAGCTGTTCCAGGGTCAGCACGTCATGTGGTGCTGGGGATCGAACCTGGGACCTTTTTGCTTGCCAGACATGCAATTATGCTACCAAGCTATCTCCTCAGCCCATAATAGTGCTACTTTTGCAGATCAAATCATGCTGAGATTGGCAGCCTAACTGCCCTTAGTCCCTTGTTTGGAGTTCACTGTGCTTTCGCTTCTTCTTCTTCTTCTTTTTTTTTTTTTTTTTTTCTCTTTGAGACAGGGTCTCACTATGCAGTTCAGGCTGGCCTTGAGCTCACTTCTGTAGCCCAGGCTGGTCCTGAACTCACACTGATCCTCCTGCCTCAGCCTCTCAAGTTGTGTTTTTGCTTCTGTCTGTCCTGAGACAACTCAGTTCACTACTTCAAGTCAATTCACAGATTCATTTGATTTGTTGTAAAAGTGAGGTGGTCCTAAATAGGAGCTGCCTTTACCTCTGCAAAGACCTGGAGGTGGAAACAGAGGGTTTTCCTGATAGACCTAAGCTTCCCAGACCTGATAGATTAAAGAAAGAACTATAAAAACTAAGGGTTTTCTAGACCTTTAGTGTCTAAAATCTGAGACTTGGTGCTACTGAAATGTGCGCTGTATTTTGCCCATGCTCCTCTCTGGCTCACTTTCATTATCCCCTGCTTTTTCTGTTCATAATTTTGTTCTGTATTCATTCTCTTTAGAAGACAAGTATTGGAGAAGTGTTATAAATGGTTGCCCTCTGGTGATCTGTTCATTGCATATTCACTGAGGCCAGAAAAAGAGGACACTGTCACTATTTGATCCCACCTAGTCACATTCCAGGGGCAGGAGCAGAAGGACTCCTGGGAGAATCAGGAACCACCCTACCATTCCTGATGTCAGGAGAAGCATGTGAAAGAGATGGAAGCCATGAAGGGTGACTGTGAACTATTGGAAACAGCAAATGGTTTAATATGACTGGATATGTATGGTGCAACTTGTGAGTAGAAAGGAGACAGACGAAGCAGTAAAATGTAAGATCATCCAGTACCCAAAAGCTTTCAAAGTAGTGTTAAAACTGTCTTCTTTGACCATCCATGTGAAGGAAATGCAGACTTGTTTTTTGTTTTTGTTTTGTTTGTTTTCATGCAAATAACTTTTATTTTACACTAGGCTCTTAAAATTTTTTGAATAGAATAAAAAAGGAAAAAATATTAGAAATGATACAGAATTTTGGAAACATCTCTATTTTGATTCTCTTTGTGAATCTAATAAGAGATGAGTGGCTGATGAAAACTCAGCCTGACCATAAAATTTTCTTTTGCAAAAACAGTTATTTACTTCAAATATCGATGCAATCTTACATAATTACCTTGCAATTAATTGTGTATTTTATGGGCTCTTTTGCTTTGGTCAATATATGAATCCTGCAAAGATGAGAATAAGATACTAGGCAGTTGGTTCACAAGAAAGAGGTTGTAATTCTGCCGTGGTATTGTAAGGAAATCTTACTTTAAGTTTAGGACACAAGAAACATTCATTTCCAGTCTTCCCATATGCTTTTAGTTGGCTAAATGGAACACATTTTCTAGAAGACACATGACAACCTAGAAGTCACAATTGAGAGCTAGGATTCTCAGTTTTGTTAGGTATATCAAGACGCAGAAAATGCATATGCAATTAGTCTATAGCTCGATGCATACTTATGAGCTGACCATACAAACAGAATGTAGGTAGTACCTAGGTAAGGAAACAAAACATCAACCCCTCTCTAGAAACGACTAAGATGTTTAAGGAGTATATTTATAGAATTCTGAATTTTGAAATTGATAGCTAACATAGCAAAGATAAATGAGACTCTTGAAGGAGTTTAAGAGATGAGGGCATAAATCAATATCTTTAGTATCTGAATTTTAGATAATTTTCAGTGAGAAAATGTGCAGAATTGACTATGGAACCTGAAAATATTTTAACTAACTTTATTTACTAGGGACAGGTACATGTGGAATTTAAAATATCTTTAGCATTTATGAAGTTTTAGAATGACAGAATATCTAACGTTAGGAAGACACAGAATTTATCTAGACAAAAAAATATGTATTTTAATGGAAAATTCAGTAAAGCTTACATGATATAAGTGGATTCTCCTATAAAATATAATAAAAATCCTTATGAATTCTGAATGATCTTTACTTGTCTTTCTAATTTTTTTATTTTTTTTATTTTTGAGACAGGGTCTCACTGTGCCTATCTTTCTAATTTTCTTCCTGTTAAAAAATTACTAGCACTGAGAGCACCATGTCAATCATCTGTTCCAGTTAATTTCGCAGGAAGGCAGGGATGGAAGCTCAGCAGATGGCATGACCCTTGCTCACGGAGTGCTGTGGATTAAGCCGGCATGCCGAGAATCTGTCTTCTTGATTTTAGCTCACTGAGGGCAGAGAAATGACTGGTCCCTCCACACTCTGCTCTGTGCATCTACTCAAAAGGCAGAATGATTTGGTAATGAGGATGGGAGGCTGGAAGCCAAAAGGCATTCATTCTATACAGTGCTCGACTGATCTTGTTCATTTCTAAAAAAAAATTTATTAATAATAATAATAATAATGATAATAATACCATTGGAAATAATACAGACTTTCACTAAACAAGATGATAGGGTTTCAACAACACTTGTTATATTGCATATTGTTGTCTACAAATTAGTTGTTCATATTACCAAGTATAAGCATGCAGAATTGATAAAAAATTGAAAAGAAAAACTTTAAGCTGGAAAGAAGTAAAAATCAGCAGTACAATTATCCAAGCAATCCTGTGCATATATATATATATTTTTTTTTCCTCTCTTTTTCTTCCTTTGTTTCTCCTTTCCCCCATCCCAGTTGCTCCTTCACTTTGAGAAGTTTCTTTCCATTACAGTTTATCTATTGTGCCTTTCAGCTTTTATATAATCTTTCAGGTTCTTACACTAAGGAGACAATCTGATGTTTATCCATGTGGATCTGATTTATTTCATTTATGAGTATGGTCTCTACTTGCACCTATTTATCTGTAAAAGCCTCAAGTTTATCTTTTTTATAGCTGTTTAACATTCCACTGTATAAACATACCGCATATTTTTATTCATTCCACAGCTGATGGACATTTGAGTTATTTTCAAGATTCAGCTATGACAATTTTTGCTGCAGTAATTATGGGTGCTCATATATCACTGTCGTATGATGCTTTCAGTTCTTCTGGAAAAATATGCAGGAAGGGAGTAGCTGGGTTGAATTGCCCCACTGATCCTAGTTTTTCAAGGAATCAATCACCACACTGATTTCTTTTTTTTTTTTTTTTAATTAATTCATTTTTTTCTTGTTTCAGAACTTTTGTTTGTTTGTTTATTTATTTTTATGGCTGGCTCAGCCTGCCCTCTGGGCAGGGCTGGTGCAGCATGTGGTGCCGGGGATCGAACCAGGGTCCCTGCAGCCACCCAATTTTTCCTAAGTAGGTGCTTTAGACCACTGAGGCATCCTGCCTGGCCCCAAGAATATTTTATTTTTTTCTTGTTTCAGAACTTTTGTTTGTTTATTTATTTTTATGGCCAACTCAGCCTGCCCTGAGCACAGGGCTGGAGCAGCATGTGGTGCCGGGGATCGAAGCGCGGTCCCTGTAGCCGCCTAAGCTTTCCTAAGCAGGCGCTTTATAGACCACTGAGCCATCTTGCCGGGCCCAGCACAGCCCAGCACACTGATCTCAATAGTGGTTGCACTAAATCTACAGTATATGATTTAATCAGTTGTTTTAAGTTCTCAGAAAGATGAATGAATTGAGTTAAATATCTTAGTTTCCTCTTGGTACAACTATTTTGCTAAACTTCCTCTAGGGTTTTATTCTTTAAATTTTACCTTATTTGAGCCCCAAAATGTAGCTAAATATTTTGGGGTTTCCGTTTCTTTGTTCATACAGTGATAACATTTATCTCTGGATGTTGAGAGGAATCAAACTCAAGGCAAGACTTTAACACACTTCGACTCTGAAATGATATCTGAACTAGGGAAGCCATAGCTGGTGTGTTACCACGTTTCCTGTTTCTTGCACATCTTCTCCCCACTGTGAAGGAGGACTTCCTGTTGTATGAGTCAGTAGCACACGCCTGTAATCCCAGCACTCAGGAGGCTGAGGCAGGAGGATTGGTGCGAGTTCGAGACCAGCCCGGGCTACAAAAGTGAGCTCAAAGCCAGCCTGAACTGCATAGTGAGACCCTGTCTCAAAAAGACAAAAAAAAAAGAGTCAGTCGCAGCTTGATTTCTGCAGACCTAAACACATTCAGCCAGAGGCTCTGTGGGATACATTTGTTGGCTAGATTTTAGACTTGTTTTTAAATTTGGTTCAGCTGGCATTCAGTGATTTCCAGGTGAAACACATCTCATTATCAACGTGCTTTAGCATTAAAGCCGGTCAGGGTCAACATGGTTTGAGATTAACTCTATTCTAAAATGACAAAAGCATTCTGTAAAGACTGGAAATGAGAATCTCCAGAGTATATCATCAGAAGTGTGATGAGAACAATTATTTTAGAGGTCTTGCGTTTTGGGTTTACCAGGCCAGACTCTTGCTTGCATTACATTATTGCCTGCATGAAATTGTAGACAAGAGCCTTAAACTGAGACCCAGTATCTATATATCTCAGTGTAATTTGCCAGGGTTTGACTGTTTTTCTCATCTAAATTTGCAAGCTGGAAACATAGGAATGGAAATACTATTTGCATCTCTTTTACACATGTTGTGCTTCTCCAGCCATTTGTGGGTTTCTTTGGGAAACATTGCTGTGAATAGCACTTTCATGGTGTGCTACTGGAGCAATTTTCAAAATAAAAAAGATAAAGAGGAAAAAGATATTTATTGAACTCCATCGAGGCATTGAGTGTGACTTCCTTTAACCTCATGGCAGCTTTGCCAACAGTATGGCTTTTGTAGAGTTGAGAAGTTTTGGATTTGGAGGGTTAAATTTACTATGAATTCCATACTAGATATTGGACACCTGGAATTCGATTCAGAATTCAGGAGCTTCTCTTAGAATTTCTCTTAGAATTTTGTCCACTTTGGCCGATACACAAAGAAAGAATCTGCATGGAGTGATTCAATGCTGGCATAAAAATGTCCCTCTTCCTGGTGCTGTTTGCATTTTGGAATTTTGATATGAAACTTGCATATAGTGATTTTTACTATGAAACAGTGAATAGTTTGCACTTTTCAGAAGATTTTTTACAAATACTATATTATCTCATTTCAAAAGCAAATATGAGTGAGATTTATAATTTATATACATATTACTTGGGAGGTACATTGTATGTCATAACTTGTGTACTAAATATATTTTATGATACATTTATAGAATAGAAATATTCTATATATAATCTCATAAATATACTATAGGTGAATAGTATAAAATACAACAAAATAGTGCACAATACAGTGACCTTAACTTACATTTAAGTATGTTTGTATGTACACATGGTATGTAAAACTACCCATAATCCAAGGTTAGTCATGGTCATAGAATAGATATTTAAGTGACTATATCAGCAAGATAAATTCTGCTTAAAAATGCAAAAGCTTTAAACCATTAGAGAGGCCAATTATGTTTATGTTAATTCAAAATCTGCCTCAGGACAGTGGGCCTATAAGTGTATATACACAGAATATAAGTGTATATTTCTGCAGATAGCACATTGTTATTAGCTGCTAATCATAAGATTAGTAGTGTGAAGTTATTTCTTTCAGAAAGCCTCCAAATGAACTTGAATATATAAGCACACATAACAGTGTTACTACCGACAACACAGTTTCAAGATGCTTGAGGCAGAGGCCACAGCTGCACGGGTGCTGGCGATGCCAGCAGCACATATGGCTGGCTGCCTCCTCTCCGTGTCATCTCCTGCCACTGGGGCGCGTGCAGCTCACCTTACACACATGCTTACCTGTGTACTTCATGACACCCCTGCACTCTGTCATGGGGCACTTCTTCCCAATAGTGGAGGTAAGAATTGAGTAGCTCTTCAGTTGTCAGGACTCAGGAGGATTATGACCCAGTTATCAGCGCTTTCTCATTTCCTCTTAAGTGAAATCTGAATGCTTCATCAAGGATAAGGAGGCTGTGCTCGGCCCAGTGCCTTCAGGGGCTTTGCCCTTGCAGCCCTTACCTGTCCTCCACTGGCCTCCTTTTGCTCCCTCCAGTATGCTATAAGTTTTTCACATACTGTTTCTTTCTAGGTAAGTGTACTTGGCAGTGTGCAACTATTAATATGTCCTAATTTAACAAGTCATAGGAGTCTTTGTGTTACATATTTCCAGTGAATGTCATATTTTATTAATAACTGAAAGATATTATTCTTGCTATCTTGTTAGAAGGTATTTTAAATATTATCTTTCTTACTGTCAGTCCCCTTGCTTCGAGGCAGTGTTGAAACAAAACCTTTCTCCCTTTAGGAATAAGGGCCAACCAGATAGCCTAGTGGACTAAAGCGCCTGCTTAGGCAGAGCGAGGTGGCCGGCACACTGAGATGGTGATTGAGACTGGGCAGGGTGGCTTGCGCCTGTAATCCTAGCTCTTGGGAGGCTGAACACAGGTGGATCACTATAGGTCTAATCTATGTAGCGAGACCCTTTAGACCTCGTACTAAATATGAGAAAAAAATAAGGTAATATTAACTCTCTAAGAATGAGAAGTGATAATCTCATGGTATTTGTGAGAGAACATCAAAATATGCGGGGGAACCTTTAGCAGTTTTCTTTGCTTGTAACCATGACAGAAAAAGTCCACATTTTTTTAGAATATAGGAATGTCTATGAAGTAAAACTTAAGCTGGCTCTGGAGATTTCATCAGCCCAGGACTTGTTATTAGGAAATGATTATCGTCCATTAAAATTATACCCCCTTTATCAAAACCTCTATGTGCTGCCTCTTTCTCCTGTAGCGTGCAGCTGATGGTTCTCATGGCGCACATGTCCTGAGGAAATCCCAAGCACATTTCTAGCATGAGTGCATCACCTGTAATGCATCAGTTTTTCATGAGGCAACCAGACTTTGGCAGAACTGGAGTGGTTGTGAGTGGACACTGGTTTTGGTTAAGACCCTATTATGTAGTCTAGTGCTGCACATGGCAGCCATAATATTATGAGCTTGGGGCAAATTTTCTCATCCATACAGCAGACATTAATAGAACTTTCAAGGTAAGGGAGATATAAGCATATCTTAATGACTTTAAATGACATACTGTAGGTACTCAATGCTGGGTTATTTTTATGAGAAGTTGCTGTACTTGCAAATTTGGTGTCTCTTCTGGGAAGAACATGATTTCATTGACCCTATCTCATTGGATAGACAGGTGAGATTCCCTGGTCATAGTTTGTGTGGTTTCCGTCAGAGAAAGAGGCAGCTCTAAAAGATGAGCAAGGATATGAAGCCTTGGAAGATATACTCGGTAGAAAAAGACTAGAAGTGGAATTGGTGTCTGCAGTATTAGGGTCCTAGAACTTTTAGGAAAACAGGGACCTGAGCTATCAAGAACAGGAATCACTCTCTTGCTCCCCATTTCTGCTGTCATCTGTATATATATGATCTAAGCATATATCTCTAACATCTGAACACTTCTTTTTCTTGTGCTTGCTTTGAAACTGATGGCATGTTTTCCACTTCTTTTCCTATTCTTCCCTTTGTTATATTCTAAGTTCCAATGCCCAGGTCTGTCAGTGACCATCCTTTCTTTTTGAATTCAACTGCTATAAGTGGTGAGACAGATTGTGGCCAGAAAGTATGTCTGGCATAAACTCTGTAATTAACCATACAGTTTTCAGGTGTTAATTATCCCCTAAGGAACCAGTTTAGTTCCTTTGGACTGTTTTAACATGGGACACAATGTATCTGTTCTGTGACCACATTTCTTGGCCTGTTGAATACTTCAGAAGTTATGAACTGACTGGAACTCAAATGAGTTTGTTGAGTTTTTGTATTCTTTATGGAAATTACTGGCATTCCTTAAAGCTCCCTCATAGATAATTTTCTTGTAAGGACAAAATGAATGACATAGCCTAGTATGGTTATTCCCAGGATGAATGCTAAAATTAATCAGGTAAACATCTGAATACTTCCTTGTTCTTTTTTAAAAATGCATTGCAAGAGAGATCCCAGAGAATCATTGCACATCTCCTGTCCTCAAAGCAGAGCTCACATATCGAATAACTGAGTGACAAGCAATCTGGCCTATCCATATGACCATATTGTTTCCATTCCCTAATTAGCTAGCCCTCACTGTGCTGATGAGGAAGCAGATGCATGAACTAGCAAATTACCTCCATCTTGCCTCTGAGCAACAAAAAAAAGACGCAGCGCTTAATTGTCTCATTTGAACTTGGGCCATTCAAAAGCAATAAAGTGGAAACACTCAAGAAGAGAACACTTTTTAAAAGCATGTTTTATTTTCATTTAGAGGTCGCTACAGAATAAAGATTTACATTATAGGAGTCTGGCAACTTTGGGTAAAAATGGTTACTTCTTATGAGAAGGTTCAGAGCCAGCTGGTTGATTAATTGACACGTGGATACATAGAGATAAATGGGAAGTGTTGGCGGTCCTGAGGGTGTGTTGTGTGCTTACCTTCCGTGCCTGCTTCTCAGTCAAATTCACTGTTATGGTGCCTTTTGCATTCTTTATCTGATTATATCACAGGTGTCACTTTGCATAGCTATCAAAATGCGAGAAGTGTAAGGAGGAAGATACGTACCAGATAGAACCTGATGAAAACCAGTGAAATTCATGGACAGGTAGACACAGATACCTCTTGGCTTTGGATTTTTGCCTTAAAGTCAGAACCTTAGTTCTTTGTTATTTTCATTTCTGTCCCCGTGAGTTGTAGAGCCTAAGCAAGTTTTCAGTGTTTGCTATTGTTAGGGATAATTTATTGGGTAATTAGAAAAAACAAGTGTTTCCCATCAATCTGTCCATTCGTTTACGGTGAAATGGTACCATTACAGTTAAATTGTAGAGATGAAGTAACAGAGCCTTAGAGAGTGCAAAACCGGAAAAATCTGTGTTCCGAAGATCATCTTGTGTGGAAGCACATATAGAAGCAGAAAAACAATAGTCAAAACTCTCATGATTGACGTATCACCTTTAGGTTTTCTTTAATCTTTCACTAAGAATAAACCATAGGCACGTGTTGCAGTCTTCAAGGGGTATGAATTACAAGCTGAGCAAAGTGTCAGACACAAGATGTTCATTCAAGGTATATGTGTGCATGCATGTTCATGTGTGTATGTACATGTATGTGCACACCTGTGTCTTTGGAAGAGGGTTCTTTGTAATCTACAGAACCAAGGAATATTTCCAGATATCACTGAGGAGCTCAAATTTGGAACATGTAGACAGAAATTAATTGTTATGGGTGTGTAGTCTGATTTGTATTTTTACAAGTCCTTCCTTCTGGTTGCCTTACAGAGATTGACATGGCAAAAGGCAAAAGAGCCTTTTACAAAGCTTTAGGTTCAAGAGGAAAGTGATTGAAAGTCAATAAGGAATCAAGGAGAGCTGATTGAGTGGAAATCTGTTTAACATGCAGTGTTGATAATGCAAGTCTTACTATTTGTATTTGGTTAAAAAGACTTCAACACCCTTTTGTTTGTAAAATACACTAAAAAGGGTCTCCTACCAAAAAGAGGGAGACCGACAAGCAGAGTGAATTACTATATTGCCTTCATCATGTTATTGATTTATAAAATTATGGGTAAAACAATCAGACATGTGTAAATATCATCATTCTGGTATGACAATTTGGGATATTTCTAATTATAGGATAATGAAAAACATGAAAAATTTCGTGGTCTGTTTAGAAGCTAAAGAGGTTTTACAGAAGACAGAGAGCAGGGGAGGCAGTGCTGGCTATATAACTTGCAGTGGAAGGAAATATCCCTTTTTCAAAAATTATTGAAAGTTTCAACATGGTAAAAATACAGTGGTAGGGACACATCTGATGCTGCTGAGCAGAGGGTCTTTGTGATCCCACAGGATCTTGCCTGTCCCTAAAGTCAAGATTCTGAGGAGGTAGAGTGAGGCTGGGGATGTGCGTGGTGAAGGAAAGCAGGGGTTAAGAAGATTCCCCATTCTTGTGGTTTGAGTGTATGAGGGATGCTGATGCTACCACGACTGACAGTGGCCACATGAGAGTGGTCATCAGATTATACTTTGGTAAGTTTTCATTTAAAGCACCCCTGGGGTTCTGAATCAGTAGAGTGAGTAATGTTTACCTCCACAAATGACTGATCCTACAGACCTCACTCCCTTGGGAGAGGGCATGGCTGGGGAAAATTTTGTGAATGTTGAATTTCTGAGCGTCAGTGAGTTGATTGTGATGAAGAAGAGGTGGGTCGATAAGGACAGAACCTTGAGGAATCCCAAGATTTCCAGAAAGTATATTCATAAATCTTTTTAAGGTGGCACATGATTTTCCAGAGTCCATGCCCCGCTGTAGCATAGGAGAACTTATTGTGATGCCAGCTGATGATTTCTTTAGCAATCGGGAAGTACGAATGCATATACCACAATGGCTGTTCCAACAATACTAAAATCAATTAAAGATTTTCTCTGCCAGCACAGTGGGAAGCTAATACCACCATGAGACAGATGCAGTTACCAGGAAATTAACTACTCTGAGATTCATTATTCTTTCATGCTTCCTAAATTTGTATGTTTTAATTAATAAGCATTCACTCAACTTCTGTTTACAAAGTGCCATGCTTTTGACATGCTGTGTAATACTTTGAGTTCCAGTTTTGTCTGTAATTTCGAAGAGATATGAGCCCCCTAGTTGATTTCTTTATCACCTATCTCTCATTTCCTAGTTTTTGTGTATTTAGAGCTACTAAATAGAAAGAGTACCATCAAAATATAAAATTATTTTATAGTCTAAGATTTCTCAACTGTCTTTCATATTTTATTAAGGTATAATTTTAAGGATTTCTTTATAATTGGCTTTTACCAGGAATTATAGCGCATATCTAAACTGTGTATCTGAAATATTACAATTAATATGCACAGACACATACTAGTCTCATAATGTCATGAAATACTTGCTTTTTTACAGTGTTAAAAGCTCCAAGGTACTGCTTGGTTAATTCAAAATTTTAACATAAAGTCTTGTTGGTTGCTCTTGTGTCTTCTGAGGAAAGCAAATACTGACTAGATTTTAATATTAGTAAGCTAAAATACTTGCATCAATATATGAGAATTAATAATATTAATTTATTCATAAAATTTACTTTCACTGTATTTTTAAAGTTTAAATTAATTTTTCTAATATATAAAAATATACAAATTGGCCATGTGGTGTTCACACACATATACACACACAGAGTCTAATTTTAAAATCAGGGTAAACATATTTTTCAAACACATCATTTCTTGATGCCAAAATATTGAAAACCTTCTGTTTTTTATTTGAATATACAGCACATTGTTGTTGTTGTTCTTATCATTATTATTATTGTTATTATTATCTGTTGACAGCCCAGTATGGAATGGCATAAGCTAAAGTTGTTTCCTCGCTCCAAATCCATGGTAGTTTTCTTCCCAACATGGAGCGATTTGTGTATGTGGATGCTGATCTCCTTGCTCTATTCATTGTGGCTAACTATAGTGTGTTGTTAGCAGTAATTGAAAAAAAGGAATTAAAGATTAAATGTCCTCTTGTAATAGGTCACTGAAAGCTACTTATGGGAAAATGTTTTCATGAGTTTTTTTTATTACTTTTAATAAGAACATTGAGACACTTAAAACAAGTTAGTAAGACAAACACAATAATTGATACAATGCATATTGTTGTCTTCGTAGTAGTTGTTCAGAGGTTAAGATGCAGACACGATGACTCTTCTAAACACTATTGGTACAAATATTTCTTTTTGTTTTCCACATTTAATTAACACACTTTTTCCCCTGGAATTATTGCCTAGATCGCATGATGTACAACAAATTTTCACTTTGTCCCTAAAGGCATTTAGGTTATGCGCTGTTGCCACATTGTGGGAAAAGGGGAGTGTGAAAGCCTGTTTCTGTGCACCAGCATTCCCAGAGAGGACACACACGACATAAGTCACTGTGTTTCCCATTGTGGTGATTACAAATGAAGTCAGTAACAATTCCCAACCCTTGAGTCTGTCAGAAAATGAAGTAATTTTCACTACACAATAATAATAAGCATATTTAAAATTAATTAACTATATGAATACTAATAACCATAACGTGTAAAATCAGGATGAAAACAAATGCCAAGTTGTTGGAGAATTTAAAAACTGGTTGCTCTGGCGTTTAGGTTTAAATTTCATTTGACCTTTACAGTTATTTTCTGTGCTTTGTACAGTACTAGCTTATTACTTTTTAAAATTAATTTTGAATATTAAATGGAAATTGACTTAGATGAAAGGTGTTCATAGCAAACTAAATTTAAAAAGAATGTGGGTGGGAAAAAGAAGAGAAAAAGATATTGATGAATATTTGAAAAATAATCAAGAAGTGATTGACATAAAATAGTGAAAGGAACAGAAAAATTCTTTAGTAGGCACGTCTGGTAGTTCTGAAATGAACCTCCAAGTTTCATGTTTGTAAGCCATGGATTGTGGGTTCATGCTTACAGCGTTACTGGGAGGCAGAGAAATTTTGAAAAGGTACATCCTAATGCAAGCACTCATTCGGGTGCGCCTTTGGGAAGGACTTAGGGCTCTGCAGTGTCCTTTCCTGGGCTTGGCTGTCATATCTTAAAAAAAAAAAAAAAAAAAAAAAAATTTTTTTTTTTTTTTTTTTTTTTTTCATTTTATAAAGAGTACAAACTAGAATTAAAACAGGAAGAAAATACAACTGATAACAGATTTTCACTTAACAAAGTAACTGAATTTCACAGTATTTGTTGTAATACATAGTGCTGTCTTCCAACCAGTTATTCCTATTACCAGATATACACATGTAAAATTGGAAATGTATAATAAAACTAAGAGAAAAAGGAGAAGCAGTTGAAAAAAGGAGATGGAACAAAATGCACAGTACATTTGTTTAGACCATCCTGCTTACATACATAGATATATCTCTTTCCCCAACATGCTCTCCTTTCTCCTTAACTCAGTAATTCTTTCCTTTTGAATAAATCCTTTTCCTCATTCCAGGAAGAATGGCTTACAGCAAGAAGTCAGCTAATAACAAGGGCCAGTGGTAGAGCTCAGTGGACTAAGTGCTTGCTTAGGGAAGTGCAGGGACCAGGGTTTGGTCCCTGACACTGCATGCTGCCCTGGCCCTGCCCTTGGGTGCACTGAGCAGATGATGGAATCCAGGCATGGTGGCACATGCCTGTAATCCCATCCCTAGTGAGACAGAAATCAAGAGGATAACGATGAGCCTGGGATGCATAGTGAGACCCTGCCCCGCAAAAGAAACCTTAAAAAAGTCAGACAATAACAAATGCTGGAGAGGCTGTGGAGAAAAGAGATACCAATATACATATATATATATATATATATATATATATATATATATATATATATATATATATAGTGTTATCAGGGATCAAACTCCAGACCTTGGGTTTGTCAGGCAAGCACTTATTCTACTGAGCTATCTCCCCAGCCCCCTTTCTGAACTACTGTTGGAAGTGCAGACTTATATAATTATTATGGGAATCAATGTGGAGACTTATTTAAAAGCTAACATTGAGCATCCCATTGAAGACAACTATTCTCCTCCTGGGTATTTTTCCAGAAGAACTGAAAATATACCATGGCAATACATGTGTGCAACTGTTTATAGCAGCACAATTTGTGATAGCTAAATCCTGGGAACAACCCAGTTGCCCATCAACTGAAGAATGGATAAAAATGATGTGGCATTTTTATACAATGGAGTATTATTCAGTTATAAAACAGAATAAATTTGTGTCTTTTGTTGACAAATGGATGCAACTAGAAAACATACTCTTAAGTGAAATAAATCAGATGTGCCCGTGCAAGCATTATATTGTCTCTTTAGTGTGAGAACCTGAAGGAGAAAAGTGGAATCTGAAGGGTACGATGGACCCAGGGAAAAGGGAATGAACTAAGCAAATTTTGTACATTTTGTTCTCCAAGATTCTTTCCATTCAGCTGCCACAGGCCCAACATGATTGGGCCAAATAGCCATGGGCTAAAATCTTTGAAACCATGAACCGAAATACCTCATTCTTTTTCTAGCTGGTAGAAAGCTGAGTAACCCAGGATGTGAGAAAGCCTGACAGTGTAAGAAAGTAGAAAGTGGAGGAAAAAGTGTTAAGTATACAATCAAGGGCTAGACTCTGAAGGCTTTGAAGCTTGCTTTCACTGCTTGTATGTTTAGATGTTTACAGATGTAGGCAACAACAGTATATATATATATATATATATATATATATATATATATATATATATTTTTTTTTTTTTTTTTTACCATCTACTGACTCAATTTGCATCATAGACAGCAATGCCTTGGTGAACTCTTGCCAATAAATATAGTACCTATCTGATGAAAATTGTTACTACTCCCAAAAGTCACTATTAGTTGGCCACTTCTTGCTTTGTTTAGGTAGAAACATCTAAAAGAGATTGATCCAGCCTAATAAATAAATCTATTCATGTGTACAAATGCATAAACTTTTTTGCGAAGGTATAGAAGTTGTACTTAAAACTGTTATAATAAAGAAAAAGTGGAGCAAAGGAACTTAGTTGATTTCAATGTAATTATTGAATAAATATTTTAATCAGTCCTAGCAAGGATGATTGGATTTCAGGATAAGAAGGAGATTCATTACTTTGAGTCTTCCTGAGGTTAGTGATACCCTCTCATGCATAACTAATCCCTGTCACTCCAACTAGCTAGGAAGAGAAGACAATTTTGTACTCCACCTCCAGTGGTGCTGACTGTTGATAGACAGGAACAGTGTGCAGAATGTTCCACTGCTTTAGAGCTGGTCAGAAATCGTTCTGTCTCAGGAAAGGTTTGCATTTCAATTACCCGTCCTTTTATTTCTCCATGTTTAACATTTGGACAAGGTGATTAAGCTTAAATTTTAAATTTCTCAGTGTTTTTTCATGTATCATAAGCGTGATGGTAATTCTGCTTTATGAAACGGGCCAATTAATCACCTTTTGAACTGAGTTATGAAGCTAATTGAACGAAACTGTCTGGGGACACACACAAAATAATTAGTTTGTGCCTCTTAGGCTGTCAGTATTGTGGTATTATAACATGTCATTTTACTGCCTGGGAGAACATTAACACAAAATGATATTTTCTGTCTATTAAATAAGCCAAATTTGTGTATAAACTTTAACACCTAAAATAATTCCCTGATTCTGTGGTAGATGAAATAAATTTACAGTTCGAGATGCAGGAAGCATGTCAATTATGATATTAATATATGGCCGAGTGACACACACACACACACACACACACACACACACACACCTTTACATTCATGACTTCTGGTTTGCACATTCAAACAAACTTGGAACAAAAACAGCTGGGAAAAATGTACACCTCTCTGAACACGTGCAGACTTTTCTTATCATTTCTGAAATCATATAGTAGAAAACCTGTTATCATTAATGAAGCATTACAAATAATCTAGAGATGACTTGATATACATAAGATGCATAATTCATAAGAGAATGGACACATGCATCTCCATATCCATGAGGATGCTGGAACTACCTCCACACAACTGAGGGACACTGTGTACCCTAAGCATATATACATGTTTGATTTATGTAAGATTGTTACCTTTAGTTCCCTTGGTGAGTTTGCACTTGCATATGAGGGAAGGAAGAGCCAGCTGGAATTGATCCTATGAAGATATCCTCTGCAAATCTAGTAGGATTGGAGAAAGAAGGGACAAAAAGAAAGCAAACTAATTAGAACACATCTTTATTAGTTAAGAGAAAAGTACTGTTTTCTGCACCTTAACTGTAAATCTCTCCCTGTACCAGGTTACCTGCCCAAAAATTGTGATTGAAATACTTCTCTTTTTGTTATTTAGAAAAGATAATTTGTGATTAGAAATAAGAAGTTTTGAATACATGACTGAAAGAGTGAAGTAGTTAATACATTTTTTCATTCAGTCATTTGAATGCCTACAAAGAGCCTGAGCCATACAAGGGGCCTGGAAATGGGCAAGTTCTGTTCCTCCTTGTCTTCATATATGTGTTTGTTACAGGATCTCACTATGCAGCTTGGACTTGTAATGATCCTTTGGTTGGGTTTCTTAGTTGTTTAAAACACACTGTCTCATCTATAGACCTCTTTTTGAATACTACAGTCACCATTATTCACCAGGGGTATTTCATAAGTTCCTATGTATCTCTCAGTGTCCTACTACACAGACTCTTAATATGAGATTTGAGATTTTTCACTGCCTAATGAAAATGAATTATTTCTTTATCTAATTTTAATGGCACTTCTAAATGACATCATAGTCGTTTTCTCCTCACAGTAAATTTGCTCTCTGAGTGTTACTGGTTTATCTTTATATGGCTAGCACATAGTGTATATGCAATATGTAGTAGTTCTCCAGTATTTGTTCAAATGAATTGTGGAACTGGCTTTGGGAATCAAAACAGAAAGGTCAGTTGCTGATAAGTACATAAATGTGATATAAGATAGATGAATTTTGTTACTGCTTTTTTTTTTTTTTTTCTTTTTGAGACAGGGTCTCACTGTGCAGTTCAGGCTGGCTTTGAGCTCACTTTTGTAGCCCAGGCTGGTCTCGAACTCGCAGCGATCCTCTTGCCTCAGCCTCCCAAGTGCTGGGATTACAGGCGTGAGCCACCACACCCGGCTTGTTACTGCTTTTTATACCACAAGCAACATTATTATTATTATTAGACAATAGTATGATGTTCCTTCAGTGCTCCAATAGAAAATGAACATGCTAGCATCTGAATTGTTTTTTGGCTTTGAAAAACTTATTAGAACAAGAATAAAACAAAACAAAACAACAACAACAAAAAAAACACCGCCAACTTTTCCAAAATGGTTAATATAGGGCTATTTATGTGTGCATTTGGAAATATTTATTTTTTGATGGGTTTTCACAGGTTACTGGGGATGGAAAAATTCCTTTCCTGTTTTGCCCTCTGAATGAAGTTGATTATACATTTCTATGAGTATGTCTTCAGAGTGCTTTATGAGAGCCGCAGTAGACACTGAGGGGCACAATTAAAGAAAACTAACTGATGCATCATCATTCAGTACATAAACTTGGACCATTTAAATTCAGGTGAAGAAAGTCTATTATACTCCACTTTGTATATCTTCAAAGGTATGGTTTTCAATTTTTTTGATCAATATTGTTATTATTAATTATTATTACTATTGTATGTTTTACGGAAGGGTCTACAGGATGTTCAGAATCTCACTGCTAGATCAGACTCATAGTGATCCGCCTGCTTATAGCCTCCCAACAGCTGGGATTACAGGTGTGCATGCTACCATACCCAGTCTCTATTGCTGACTCAGCATGCCCCAGGGGCAGGGGCGGGGCCAGCACAGCAGGTTTGAGGATCAAATGCTGGGCCCCTGGACCTGCTTGCAAGTGCTTTAATCCTCTCAGCTATTTGGCATGACTGGATGAAATATTATTGAATAGACTGCTCGTGATTATCTTTTAATTTCACATGGCTGTATACCTATTTTCAGAGGTTGAAAAGGAATCTTATCCTTAAAAGCCCTTCAAAAATGTTATCTCTTAAATATACATGACACTATACTTTTTTTGTCTTTTAATTATGAATTCTGCATTTAAACCTCCTAGGAGAATATTTGTTTCTTAACCTTCATGATTAATCAACCAAGTATTCTTTTTTTTTTTTAAGAAGATGTTAACTAATGAAAGAAGCATGATGGTATTTATAAACAGCAGACACAGTCTTTTTATACTTAAGAACAATCAGGTGAGAGTATAATTCTGTATTAATTAATCAGCCCTTGAATCTCTATTTCTTCTACCTGTCCCTTAAATGTGCATCCTGTTTATTCTATCAGTTTCAATGCTTCAGTGTTTTGTTTTTTTTTTTTTAACATTTATTTATGCCATTCCATTTTTTTGGACAACTGTTGTGTATTCTTGTGGCAAGGATTTTGAAAGTAACATGTATCAGTAGAGATGTTTTCAAAGTATATTTCATTGTCATTCTGTACAGCAATTTCTTCTTATGTTAGGTCTTTAGATTTCTTTTGAAGCTTTTCCTGAAATTGCATTTTCTTTCATTGCTAAAGGTTGCTGTATAAAAACATCAGATTTAATTTAAAAAATAATGCTCTAGAGAAAGTGAGTACTACAGCTTATTTGATAAACCACTATTTCCTTAGGAGAAAAACCTTTGGGGTTGTTTTTACCTGATTATTCCTTTCCAGTGTTCCTTCAATGATGAAATTAACCTGAACTTTCAAACCAACAAAGAAAGGCAACTTGGGGAAAACACCACTATATTAAATATATACGAAATAAAAGATAATGTCCATTTATTTTTCTGCAAGATCCCCTGTACTGACCCTGATGCCTTGAACATAGTAAGTGCTCAGTAAATACCTGTTAAATGAATACATTTTAACAATGCATTGTCTTATGCTTAGTCTTGTTAGTATAAGATAACATTACAAATGGATACTCCTTGTTGCTTTGTAGCTAAATTTCTATGATTCATTTATTTTTCTATCCAGTAAAATAAAAAAGAAGATATAGGCATAGAACATTCTTTTTGTTGTTTCAAGCTTTATCTATAGTTTTTCTTTGTCTTTTTCTTTTTGGCTATGGAAAGCAGCAGAACACACACACACACACACACACACACACACACACACACACACATGCACGCGTGCACACCTTGCTATTTTTTTTCCATATTCTCAACAGTCATGCACAACAAGTTGTATATTAGCCCATGTAGCTACAGAATACTTTTTTCATTGCTAGAAGTTGTGCTCACAGCTCAGGGTTTAGAGACTGTTGCCTTCTATTGAAATTGAGAAAATCTTATGAAGAGTAGGATTGGGAGGACTATAACAGACCTACCAGTGTTGAATTTCAGATGCCTTATTATTGTGCAGATAAGTGGCTAGGTATACAAACTCAGGGCCTGAGTTTCTGGAAATTAAAAGTGTAATTTGAGAATGGTCAGGACATGGGTGATATTTAAAATTAAAAGAATAGTATACATGAACCCA
This sequence comes from Myocastor coypus, assembly GCA_004027025.1. Taxonomy (NCBI): domain Eukaryota; kingdom Metazoa; phylum Chordata; class Mammalia; order Rodentia; family Myocastoridae; genus Myocastor; species Myocastor coypus. Next base: position 120,277 of record PVJA010000794.1, on the reverse strand, counting down.
CCTAGTGAAAGGAAGAGATAAGGGAATGATTGAAAGAACACATTCTTGGGAATAACTGGGTGGTGGGGAATAACTGCTTGAAGATTTTGAGACAGTTGAGAGACGAACGAAAAATGAAAACATAACATTGTGTGCCCCAACGATTTTTTTTTTATACATGGACAAGGTCAAATATAGCAGCATGATCCTTGAAGCAATGCTGAACTCCCAGATGAGGGAAGATCAATATGTTTTCAAAATGTATTTTAACTTACAGCAAATTAACCATTCTCAAAAACTATTACAATTTAATGTCTTGACATTAACATCTTACATTCTCTTTTAGGATAGCTATCACACATATTTCACCCTAGAATGAATTCTGAGACGCTGATCGTTTTCTATGATGTTTTACAATATGATAGCCAAAGAAAAACTAAAACTCAGAATTGCAAGTCAAAAAGTCTTAGTAAAAAATTGATTTCAACTGTTTCACTTTGTTGAAACAGAAATAGACTTCAAGAATAGAAGTGACTTTCTGAATTTAGTTGGTATGCTCCTCACATTACCTGACTACACTGCTCTGATGACTAATACAGAAAAAAAATATGATCTTAACAGATTGTGGTTATATCTCCTAGCAGTGAAAATTTTGATTAATGAAGAGTTCTCATAAAAGACTCATGGGAATCATTAAGCTCTTTTAAAAACAGATAAAATATTATTTATTGCAGAAACAATTTTCACCTTCCTGCAGAAGCTCACAAATCAAAAGTTTTAATATTCTTATATTCTAACAATGTCTGTGGTTTATGCATAAATATTCTCTGAAAGGTATCTGCGTAGAGGTGGAAAGCCTCCAGATAATAGGTAGCTTTTCAAATTGACATCTTCATGCTAAGTATTCATTGAGTCTTTCAACCTGACAGCATGTTTGGGGTTTTGTGAAAGAGAAATCATCTTAAATTAGTCTGTCTTCTTGGTGTAAGATAAACTGTCAACTTTCTAGTGCCTCAGCACAGTAAGTTAGAGAAACTAAGGAACATAGTATTGTATCTGTTGACATACAAAAGCTTTACAACTCATACATCCAAGGATTCAGGAAAGAAAATGGAAGATGTTTTTTTTTTTTTTTTTTTTTTTTTTTTTAATACTTTGTCTTTACACCTGGAATATCTGACAGGTTGGTAAAATTAGACTTAAATATCTTAAACATGAATAAATTCCATAGATCTGCATTATCATTCCTTGATTGATTTCAGCAATGTTTAAATACATTTCTATAACTAGGTAAAAGCATGTTATGTTTTTATGAATGTAACAGTAAAAAGCCCTCATATAATATTCATGTGGGAACAAATTGCTTATCACAAATCTTATAAACACAAAGAAGTTAGGCTAATGCCATTTTCATAGGTATCAGTGCAATAAATTTGAACCTGATAAACACAATGTTAAACATAAGTTACTCATTATGGGACATCCTTTTATTAGTTCAGTTTATTAGTACCACTGATGGATATGTACCCATGTACATTTTTAATATTGTAATTATTGTAAACAGACGTCCTGTGCATCACTTTCACCTTCTTGTTAAGATCCTTGGTACATATTTTAGTCTCATGGGCCTTATATTCTTCCTTTCAAGATAAACCTTTAGAATCTACCTAGGGACAGGGGAAAGTGGTGCAGCAAAAGCCAATGGCTATGTGCTATAGACTTGATATTTCATATCATTACATACATTTTTATGTTGACATAATCCTCACAGCAGTCCTGTAAACAGATATGTATAATGTCCGTTTTCTATCTGAAGATACTTAGATCTGACGAGTGAAAATTTTTTTAAGGTCATTAATTATTTTTATTACTTATAAGAAATAACAATGTGACAGTTTTAGAACACTTTAGTAGTATATTCCCAATATTTGCTATAATGCATATTGTTATCTTCCCAGTAGTTTTTCAGAGCACAATGTGTAGACATGATAATTTTTCTAATCTTTATTGGCATAAAAAATTTCTTCTCATTGAACTAAGAGAAAGTAATTGTGTACATAATCCATTGTTCCATAATCGAAGCAGAATGAATCGAATGTTCCAACAGCAATGTTGGAAGCTGTTGATTTAAGCCTTTTACAGCTTAGCATAGTAATCTAGCTTTATGTTTTATGCCTCATGGTTAAGCTTTTCTGCTGGTTGGTTAAGGGCAAGTTAAAGCAAGACCTGTATAACAAAACATGTAACTTTGTATCCCAAAGGTAAGCCAAACCCCCTCAGGATTTTCATTGAAACCATTTACTTTGAAACCAATCAGTGCTTTGTAGAACTGTTGTGAGTGTCAGCCTGATGAATGAGTCATGGCTATTGCTTGACGAATTTGCTCTCTGTGAAAGCCTGAGGGAATGTTTTCTCTCTAGGTGACTCTCCTTAGGCACACTATATGTCTTCAGTCCCTTTCCTCTGTAGCTCTCTAATCTCCATGAACAGAAAATCTGGGAAACCACTGAGTTATCGGGTGTTATCGCACAGGTTCTCTTATGTCCTGAGTCCTCACTGACCTTGAAGTGCTAGGGACAAAATATTGGCTATCCTTGAAGCCCTTCTTTTTCTGTAATTTTTATTCTTTAAACTTACATTCTTAACCATCCAGAAGAAAAGCCTAGTGATACTATTACTCTATAACATAGGTACTTGAGCTTAACATCCTGTCATTCTGAGTATCAAACAACTTAAGCTTAACTTGGAATTGGTATTATGTACCAATCATTGATATTCTAATATATCTCTACAAAATGTGATAAAAGCAGTTATACATTTTTACACAGAAATTTAGAAAATTAAGCATATACAAAATTGCAGTCTGTTAATCCTTTGGTAATTTTCCTAGTTTCTTACACTCATTTAATACTCTTTTTCTGTTTTCTTGTAAACCAATCATTTACTTGAGAGAGTACAGCAGTAACTAAAATTACATTGGAAGCCTCACACATCTAAAAGATCAGAATGTCCTGCATTCCAAGCATAGTTTTAGTATTACACATTGCTATCATTTGTGTGATAAACCTTTTGGAGGTTCTCAGTACAGTTATCTAATTCATCCTGTCATGGTTTTGCTCCTGCCATGTTTCCTATGTTTTCAGCTTGCAGTCACTTCATTGTTTAAACTTTAAGTCCTTGATTTATATTCCACTGTGTTATGCCTCTCTATTTTTATTTCTTCTTTTGAGTTCTTACACTAAGGAAACTATATGATATTAACACATCTAGGTCTGGTTTATTTCACTTATGAGTATATCTTCAAGATATATCCATTGATATATATGAAGTCCTCTATCATTCTTAGTAGCTGAATAATATTTCATTGTATAAAAATACCACATCTTTTTCAATGATTCTTCAGATGATGGGCATTTTGGTTGTTTCTGAGATTTGACTATTACAAATTGCGCTGTTATAAACATAGGTGCACAGATATCACTATAATATGATGTTTTCAATTCCTCTGGGAAGATTCCCAGTAGGGGTATAGCTGGATTGAATGGGATTTCCAGTTCTAGTTTTTTTTAGGAGTCTCCACCTGCTCTCCATAATGGTTGCACTAGTCTGCATTCCCACCAGCAATTGAGAAATCTTCCTTTTTCCCCAGAGCCTCTCCAACATTTATTGTGGTTGTTTTCTTTATGATAGCCATTCTTTCTGTGGTCAGATGGTATCATAGTGTTGTTTTAATTTGCATTTGATGAATGGCTAGCAATGTGGAGCATTTCTTCATGTTAATGTTTTAATATTAGTGTTAATGTTTTAATATTTAGATCTTTAATCCTTTTTGACTTTAGTTTAGTGCATAGCGATAGACCTGGGTCAAGTTTTAATTTTTGGCATGTGGAGAGCAGTTTTTCAGCACCATTTGTTAAAGAGGCTATCTTTCTTCCAGTAGACATGTTTGGCCTCTTTGTCAAAGATAATGTTGTTGAGTGTGTTTGTATTTGATTCTGCATCTTCTAATCTATTCCACTGATCCTCAGGTTTATGTTTTTGCCAATATCATGTGGATTTTATGACTATAGCTTTGTATTATAACTTTAGGTCAGGAATTGTAATGCCTCCTGCCTTGTCTTTTTTGCCTAGGATTGTCTTTGCAATTCTGGGTCTTTTTTTTTTATTCCAATAGATTTTACCAATGATTTCTCTAAGTCTGTGAGGTATATTGATGGTATTTTGATAAGAACTTCATTAAATCTGTATAACAATTTAGGGAGTATGACCATCTTCACAGTGTTGGTTCTTCCTAACCAGGAGCAGGGAATATCTTTAAATGAAAACTGTAGTTTTCATTTAAAAGGTCTTTTATTTCTTTAGTTAGGTTATTTCCCAAGTATTTCATTTTCTTCAGTGCTATCATAAAAGGTATTATTTCTCAATTTCTATCTCAGTGTGTTTGTTGTCTGTGTAGAAGAATGCTATTGACTTTTGTGTGTTGACTTTGTTACCTGGTATGTTTCTGAATTTGTATATTAATTCTAGTAGCTTCTTAGTGGGGTTTTTTGGGTCTTCCAAGTAGATTATTATGTCATCTGCAGATCATGATAATTTAACTTCTTCTTTACCTGCTCTTATTCCTTTTATTTCTCTCTCTTGTCTAATGGCTGTAGCTAATGATTCCAGGATTATACTGAATAGGAGTGGTGATAGAGGATATATTTACCTTGTACCAGATTTGAGAGTAAAACAGTTTAGTTTTTCCCTATGTAGAATTATGTTAGCTGTTGGATTGTGATAGAAGGCGTTTATCAGATTGAGGTAAAGGCCCTCTATCCCAATTTTCTGTAGGAATTTGAACATGAATGACTGTTGGACTCTGTCAAAAGCTTTTTCTGCATCAATTGAGATGATCATGTGATTTTTTGGCTTTGGCTCTATTGATGTAGTGTATTATATTTATAGATTTGCATATATAGAACCATCCCTACATCCCTGTGATGAATCCTACCTGGTCATAGTGTATAATGTTGATGGTTTGCTGTCTTCTAATGGCAAGGATTTTTGCATCTATGTTCATGAGAAAAACTGGCCTGTAATTCTCTTCTTTAGTTGCATTTCTCTCCGGTTTTGGTATCAGTGCAATACTTGCTTCTAGGAATGATTTTAGGAGGATTGCTTCCTTTTCAATTACATTGAAGAATTTGAGGAGTATTGGGGTTATGTCTTCTGTAAATTTTTTTGTAGAATCTGTGGTGGTATCCATCAGGTCCTGGACTTTTCTTGGTTGGTAGGATTTTTCTTACATTTTGTATTTAAGTGACTGGTATTAGGTTATTTATAGTTCTTATATCTTCTTTATTCAGTTTTTGTAGTTTGTACCTTTCTAGGAATCTGTACATTTCATCCGTGTCTTTAATTCTGTGAGAATAAAGATTCTCAAAATCACTATTAATGATCCTCTGGCCAGGCATGGTGGTGCACGCCTGTAATCCCAGCACTCAGGAGGCTGAGGCAGGAGGATCAGTGCGAGTTCGAGACCAGCCTGGGCTACAAAAGTGAGCTCAAGACCAGCCTGAACTACATAGTGAGACCCTGTCTCAAAAAAGAAAAAAAGAAAATGATCCTCTGAATCTTTGTTGGATCTGCAATAATTTCACCCATTTCATTCCTTATTGCTGGAATTTTTCTTTCCTCTTTTTGATGATATTTGTGAGGGGCTTATCAATTTTATTTCATCTTTCAAAACACCAGCTTTTTAGATTAATTAATTCTTTATATTGTTTTCTTTGTCTTGATTGAGTTAATTTCTGCTCTAATCTTTACAGTTTCCTCCCGTCTTTGGGCTTTTGGTTTCGTTTGCTCTTCCTTTTCTTGTTGGTTTTAGGTGCTGCATAAGAATATTTATTTCTTCCCGTTGTTTTTTTTAATGTGTGAGTCCAGAGCTATAAATTTGCCGCTAAGAACTGCTTTCATTGCATCCCATAAATTCCGATAGGTTGTGTTTGAATTGTCATTAAATTGTTAATATTGTTTAATTTAATCTGTAACCCACTGGTTGCTGAGAAGGGTGTTGCTTAATTTCCATGTATTTCTGGGGTTCTTGTGGTTTCTTTTGTCATTTATTTCCAGTTTCATTGCACTGTGGTCAGATAATATGTGTAGGATAATTTTTGTTTTCTTGCATACACTTAAGTATGATGTATACACTAGTATGCGGTCTATTTTGGAAAATGTCCCATGTGCAACTGAAAAAAAATGTGCATTTAGAAATGGTTGGGTGAAATACTTCGTGTATATACAATAAGTCCCAATATTCCAAGTTCTTGTTCTGTTCTGAGACTTCTTTGCTGAATTTTGTCTGCTTGACCTATCTTTTTGGGATAAAGGGGTGTTATGGTCTTCTGTTAAGATTGTGGTATTGGATATTGTATTTTTCCTGCCCATTAAGGTTTGTCTTATATAACATGGTACTCTCGTATTGGTTGCATATGTATTGAGGAGTGTTATCTCTTCGTCTTTAATTTTTCCCTAACCAGTATGTAACAGCCTTCTTTATTTCATCTGATCAATCTTGATTTGAAGTTTAGACTGTGAACAGGATTGCTATCCCTGCTGTTTTTTGAGGTATTGGGGCATGTAGTATTGTTTCCCATCCTTTAACTTTTAGCCTATGAGTTCCTTTATGAGTTAAGTGTGTTTGTTGTATACAGCATATTGTTGATTTTGCTTCCTTATCCACTCTGCCAATCTCTTTCTTTTAGTTGGAGAATTGAATCCATTTACATTGATGGTTATAATTGAAATATATTGACATATGATCGGCATATCTTTTGCTTGTTACTGTTTACCCATTTTTCTCCTGTGTTTAACTGGTTATCCTATTTGCTGGGTATTTTCTGTTCTCATTTGTGGATTTCAGGCCATTTTGTTCCCTCTCTAAAATATTTTTTAGTAGTCTGTGTAGGGTCGGCTTTATCATCATGAAATTCTTTAGTTGTTCCTTGTTGTGGAAGTATTTCACTTCTCTCTTATACTTGAAAGAGACTTTTGTTGAGGGATAGCAGTCTGGGGTGGAATTTGTTGTCATGGCAGACTTGAAGCACTCTGCTCCATGCTTTTCTTGACTTTATGTTCTATGAAGAGAAATATCCTGTTATTCTTATGAGTTTTACCTTTAAATGTGATCTGTTTCTTTTCTTTAGCAGCTTTTAGTATGTTATTCTTCTGCTGGGTTTCTAGGATCTTGACTATTATATGTCTGGGTGTGTTTTTAGTCAGGTTGATGTTATCTGTATGCTTCAGTTACCTAAATGACCAATTGTTTTCTCTCATTTGGGAATTTTTCTGCTATTACTTCTGCCCATATTCTTTTTATATCCTTTGTTTTCACTCTTTCTTTCTCATTTCTCTCTATTAATCTTACGCTGTTCATTTTTGCATCATCTTGCAGATGTTGAATTATTTTTTCCTGCTTCCTGGTTGGTTTTAAGAGATCCTTTCTTACCTTTTCACTAGTTGCGACTGTGTCTTTAAGATCTGAACCCCTATCTTCACTTTCATTCGTATGATGTTGCCAGCTTGTGATTAAAATTTTACTGTCTTGTATAACTCTTTGAAACTGTTTCATGGGATCTATTTCTTTGCTATATTCCTCATTCAGGGAATCCATCATTTTTCTATCCTCCTCTAATTTTTTATTTATTTCTCATTTAGTAGCATTTAAGTCTTTCATTATAATTATCCTTTCTTTCTCTACTTCAGAGATTTTTTCTGCTCTGATCTTCTCTCTACCTGTCTGTAGTTGTTCCCCTACTTTAGATGTTATCAATTTAGAGATGCCTTTTTTTTTCACTTCAGAGGTTATTTTTGGTCTGATTTCTTCTATACTCTTCTGCAGTTGTTGTTCCATGTTTTCTTTTTATACTTGAAATGTTATCCCTGATCTCAGTTCCTCTATACATTTCTGTACTTGTCTGTCCACCTCAGATGCTACCAATGCAGGGTATTTGGATACATGATTCCCATTTTCTTGCATGGTAGTGTCCCATGTATTTGTTCTGGGTGAGCTATGGGACATGAGATTGCATCTTGCTCCTTCTCTGTCATTTTGTATAGCAGTGACCTCTGCACGTTGGTGAAGTTATGCTGTTAGCACCTATCAAAATTTGGGTACAGATTCACCAATCTTGATCCTGTCCAGTTGTGCCTGCCTGAATCTGCCTTCTGTGCTCAGCTTCTTCCTGCTGTAGCTTTTGGAACAGAGCCTGCTCTGCTCATCTGGCAAGATGCTCAGCTCCTGGATTAGCTGTTAGGGTCTGAACCCCAGCCTCTCTGCAGGGGGTTTTGCTGCAGGGTTCTGTAGCAAATATTGGAGCTAGGTTCTGGGTGAAGAAGAAGCTCTGGTGGCAGGAGGGTGCAGACCCAGTGTTCCTGTCTATGCTCCCACCAGTCACAGGCTGTGGGTGGGAGTGGAGTTCTGGTGGTAGTGAGGAAGTGCATGCAGGCTAAGAGGTCCTACCTGAGCGCAGGCCCTATGGCTGCGGCAGTGGGCGGTGTCAAAGTTCTGGCTTCGGTTGGGCTGTGAGGTGGGGGAGGGCATGCTGGCAGGTGGAGAGGTTCTACCTGGGCGCTGACCAGGTGGGTTCCCCAGTGAAAATTTCAGAGCAAGAATTTGAACATGATTTAATCACATTTTAGGATTTGTTTTAATAAGATAAATTAGGAAACATGGAATTGACCTAAAATTCTATTATAATATATATGTATGCATCTATCTATAGATGTGTATATATATATATATTCCATTTTCTTTAATAAAAGAATTTTTTGTTCTCGAACATTATGGCATAATTGCATTATTTTTATCTGTATTGTTTTATTATTTAATAATGTAGACCTATCTTTTAGAAAAGATTTCAATGGAGTATAATTAAATTTACTTTAAGATGTTCCCACATCAGTCCTAAACTCTCCTTTCATACATATTGATGTATGTAAACATGTAAAATTATTTTTAAACAAGTAAATTTTAATGATTAATGTGATGACAGGTTGTGCTCTCTCTAATTAAATGCTCATTTGCCTTTTAACATCCTCTCATGCATTCCATAATGACATTGTGAGCTATTGTTAAATCTCACTGATTTGGATACTGCCTTAGCTAGCAAACGAGCCTCGCTCTTCTTCCTGGATGACATTCACATCCACCCTTGAATGTATCCAGTGGTTTGTAAAGCACGTGTAATTTGGAAACTGGGCAAAATTATAGACTCAGAGCTTCCTTCATTTCCAGACATATCAAAAGAGTTAAACTTTATTTTTCCTTGTTTAACAGTTTTGAGTCTCAGAGACATACTCCATTCTTCTTTTCAGCGGAGTGACATTGTCACAAGTCTTTGAGTCTCATTGGAGGCTGGAAAGTGCATGCGTGAATAAAATGTGCAAGGTCAGTAAGCTTCCAGAACCTTGCTTGAGTTATTCCCTCCAGTCACGCCGTCCCTTCCTCCCACACAGAACTTCCTACCCAGCTCCTGACATTTCCGCCCACTCCTACCCATTTATTCCCTGCAACAAAGGGGATGATAGTAACTGGCCCTGATAATGTGAGAAAGAAGTGGATGTTCGCAGCCCATGCAGTGTACCACAGAGGTGCCGCGGACAATCCTCCTCTTGTTCTGGCCTATTGTGCTGCCTGCTTTCTCTTTTGATGCAACCTTCATTTCAAACAGGCTCCCCTCACATGTAAATCCAGCAGGCTTTGTAGATATGAATAGCTGTGCCCTGTAGCAACTAGACAGAAATGAAAGGAATGCACGCTGAAGTCTGAAGTGTGGAATTTTACTCAAGGCTGGAAAACTAGCTGTCTTTAAATGGTGGAGAATATTGGGACATGACTGCAGACATTGGAGTTAATGATCTCTCAAGTTGGTTATGTTTCTTAAACCAGTGGTTTCTGGTTTTGCTTTGGCTTCTTTACAGAACACAGTTGGTTTATTTTGAAAAATCTGTTGTGGATGAACTAAGCTTGTTAATTCTAACACTCAGCCAAAATTGACTGGTGAATAGAAAAGCAAAGAGCTGCTCAATTTTGGTCCTCTCCTTACTGGTCACTGTGTTGTCTGAAGATAGGAAAGCCCTTATATACGGGAGACCAGGTTTTTATGAATTCAATTCTGTTTTATTTTGAGATATTTTAAATCACTGCCTTCTAGCTAATATCAGAGATTTGAAACATATGCTTGCGATGTTTTCAATGTTGTGAAACATGGCCAGAAGCCTTTCTGCATCTTCTCTTTTATAAACACATCAGAAATGTCAACTCTGAAATATTTTCCAGGGCTGGCCAAATGGCTCAGCGGCTTAAAGCATCTGCAAGCAGGCTCAGGGGCTGGGGGTTCAATTCTGGGTCTGCCCTGCCGGCCCTCCCTCTGGGACATGCTGAGATGGCAACTGAGACTGGGTGTGGTGGCATGCCTGTAATCCCAGCTGTTAGGAGACTGTAAACAAGTGGATCACTACGATTCTGATCTAGTAGTGAGACCCTGAACAGCATGTAGACTCTTCCTTAAAAAAAGGAAAAAGGAAAAAAAGAGAGAGATTTTCCAAAGATACCACAAAAAATTTGTAATTATTTGTTGATTTGGTCCTTGGCATAGTCCTCAAGAGTTGTATGAACACATTTATGGCACTGTGTATAAGATTTTTTATAGAGTATTACTCTTGAATTAAGAAATTTTGGGGAAAATCGAATAAAATATTAATATGGTATTTTATAAATATGAAAGTGTGCTTCAAAAATATTTCCTATTTTGCTTATTTTCATTTAAGGTATGGTTGTTTTCTTTATGTTTATTACATGTTTCCTATGCGTAATGGTTGCTCTGTTTTCTCCATAGTGATTTTATTCATCATGAAAGTAGTGCAAGTACACATTTTAATTCAATCCCCCACTTGTAGTTCCCCTTTCCATTTATAAAGTATCTATCTTTCTATTTTATATGGTCTGTCTTTTGTGTTGTTCATTAGATTTTCTATACTTTAAGCTTTCTTGTATAAGAGAAACAATGCAATATTTTTTTGTCTTCTGTATCTGATTTATTTCACTGAATATTATAGAGTCTCAAAGTGCATCTATTCCCACAAATGCCTCAGATTTATCCCTCTTTAAGGCAGAGTAATATTCCACCATTTATATATACCACAATTTCTTTGTCCATATATTTTTAGACATGTCAGCTGTTTCTGAGATTCAGCTACTATGAGTTGTGCTGATCTATTCAAAGGTGTGTATGTATCACCAAAATAGGATATTCTTAGCTCATTTAGAAGATACTTGGGATTTGGGTCAACTGAATGATTATCAAAAATAATTCTAATTTAAAATAGGAAAATTTATGGGGCCAGCATGATGGTTCAGCAGTTTTAAAGTGCTTGCTTAGGAAAGCTTAGGCAACTGCAGGATCGATTACCTGGCATCCCATGATGTGCCAGCCCCACCCCCACGGCAGGCTGAGCCGGCCATAATACAATACAATACAATAAAATAATAGAATTTATAAATGTTAAAATAGAAAGGTCCACTAAGAGTTATATCTGAAAAATTGGAAGTGATTATGTTCATGAAATAGATGTATCTTGTAAAAGTGATCACAGTTAATTGAAAATTATTAAATAAAATTAGTGTAAGCAATATTATAGTGTCTTTCTCAGAGAACAGTGTCACTTAATTATAGTCTATGTATCCACCTTTTGGAGGCACTAGGGAGGAGCACATTGCCTGTCTTCCTGCTCCTGCCCCTGTGTCCTTGTTTATGGCCCAGGCCTTCAGTCCATCCCACTTCAGGTTTGCCTTCTTCCTTCCTTCTCTCCTTTTGACCATCTTGCCCCTTTCTCTCCCCATAAAGGACCTCACATGGTTATGCTGGTTACCCTACCATGATAAGAAAAGGTACTTCTGTGTCTCATACATCCACACAGTATTGAATCCACAGAGCACCTCTTCCCACATTGTATAACATAGCATGTGTTTCAGGGAGTGACACGTGGCACCTCTTGGCTGCTGTCCCTATCCCCACAACAAGAAATTGGGTTTAGCCAGCTTTTCTTTACCTTCCTTTTCTATTTGGACTTTTATTGGTATTTCCCCTGTGGTTTCTGCCAAATTTTTTTAATGAGATCTCGTCTAGCAATTCTCAGGCTTCTGAAAAACACTAGTATTTCATGATCGCCACTGAAGTCTGTTGCTAGTTACTTGTTACTATTTTTTGTCAGATGATTTACTTCTTTTCAAATAGATTATAAACAAATTACTCTCATAATTTATTCTGTTAATTACTTCTTGAATGAGAGAAAAGGAACAGATGTTATAATGCACTTAGAAAGTGAACATATCTTAAGGCAACATTAAATGTCTAAGGTGAGTGCATTATACATTAATTGTTAAAACTATACTCAATAATAATGAAAATTTATGATAGTAGAGGTGTTCATCCAAGCCTGGTATGAACCCCAAAGAAGTGTTTTATACCCTTGAATATCATACTTTGTGTTGGTCATGGGTAAGTGAAGTCAAGTGGTAGTTTTTGTCCCTGTCGATCAAAAATGAAAATACTATTAATGACCTGTAAAGACTATATTTGAAGTTACATTTATTTCTATCATTTCATTAGGGAACCCTCTAATTAATAGCGTCAATTTTTAAGACAAAAATGCACAGTTGGTTTAATTTGTCTTTTCTTCCTGTGAATTTTACTTGTTAGTAAAGAGTTTTTTTAATTACCAAAAGTCGCTAATGTGGAAAAAGTTTTGTACCTCGCCCTTCATGAAAATTCTACTAGTCAGCAGAAAGTTCTCATTGATAATTAATTTTATTAATAGACGTTTAGTTGATTAATGTATGATTTCATAAACTGGAAGTACATTTTTGAGATATAAGTAGTTGGTGTTTAAATCTCTTTCAAAATGATATGTTTTGTATTCTACTCATATATAAAGAAAATATAAGCATTTGAACAATAAATCTGGAAATTTTATTAAGTTAGGGAAAAGGAGAAGTGCCACATTCTATTTTAAAAGATGAAAAGCAACAAAATGTGCATACACACAACCTGCACTTAGGTGGACCAGGAATACCAAGATATAAATAACCTCGTAGGCATTCAGAGGTAGGAAAGTGTGAGAATGAAGCCAAGTAAGAAGTAGCAAAAGTCGATGTGATCTCAGTGCTGCTAGTGCCAATGCCTACGTAGAAGGAGAAGGAAAGTCCATAACCTCAAGCAAAAACCGTAACAACAATTAAGGATGAAATGCTGGAACGGATCAACACAGTAGCACATATTACAAAATAAAACGTACTCGTATCATGTAAGATTGTTTACAATACTGTAACAGCTTTCGGAGAATTGCTTCATACACACAGAGGTGCGGAGTTTTAGGCTCATCATTTCAGTTCCCTGGTTTCTCCTAGGTCCCAGGCCTGGTGTGGGTGTACAAAGAGAAGCTGCTTTTTCTCTCATTCATTGTTACCTTCTTGAGTGGAAGTCAGCACCTTTTATGCGGTCCTGAGAAGAGGCATGGAAAGCCCCACTCTCCCGCCGCCCTACAGGCCCTGGGAGTCGGCGGAGGGAGGATTATGCACGTGGCGGGGTGCAGCTTCTCTGCTTCTACTTTTGCTTCATGGACAGCAAATGGCTGTGTTCTGTGGCATCTTAACTTATTAGTGGATGAGAGGCCAAAATAAACCCTATAAATGTTGTTTATGGTTTGATTTTCTTAATTATGCTGACATTTTTCTTTGGAGCACATGCTAATAACCCACGTAGATATCTCTTCCTGGCTTTTCTCGTGGAAGTCAATTCTGTTCAATACATTATACAGCAGGGATAAAGATTTATATTGAAACATGCACAAAAATCATTATTTTTTTACATTTTTTAACATGTTCTGATGATCTGCATCTTAGAAGTACTAAATAAGCCACATTTTAGTTGTAACTTCTTAAAATGGTACTTTAAAAATTCTGTGTTTTTAACTTTTCTGCTATTTTTCTTCTCTTAAAAAGTCTATGACAATAAATAAATTGTAACCTCTGAAAAAAGACATTATTTAAATAAACCTAGTAATTCAGAAACTATTGGGTTTGAATCTAAAACAAGGCATCTTAACATAAAATTCTACTTGACTCCAAATTTTACTTAGTGTAATTCAATAATAATTTATAAAGGTGTATATATATATATATATATATATACATATATATATATGTATATATATATATGAATTAGAATAAGACAGTGCAAAATGTTTGATAGCTTAAAAGCAAATCTTGAAATGCTTGTAACTATATATATATATATATATATATATATAGTAAAATGCATATATGCAGTGTTGCATGTGTACATGTTTTATGAAGGTTTAGATTTAGATTTTATGGCACTGTGCATATTTTATGTTTCTGTTGTCTTATAGCTGGAATGTCTACTAAAATATTCAGATATCTCCTGACTACTTTTATAACTCCTAAACTGTATTAGTGTTAATTGTGAATACATACAGATGAAAAAATATATATTACTGGGTCTACAGGGTCTTACTGTACAAGTCAGATTCATAGTGATTCCCCTGTTCTCAGCCTCCCAAGCACTGGAATTATAGGCGCATGCCATCATGTCCAGTCTCAATCAGTCTCAGTGCTGTCCCCCCTCTTGGGGGTTGCCACTCGGGATGGAACCCTGGTTGGTCCCCCACATCTGTTTAAGCAGGCAGCTTATTCTGTTTAGCTATCTGGCCAGCTCCAAGACAAAATTTTCAAATGGATGCTGTTAACTTCTACAAAAACCCAAATATACTTATAAAAAACGTGGCCCATGCTTTTACTAACAGTCAATGAAAGAAGAGTAAAGCACATCTTATCAATATTTCTGGGAAAATCTAATTATTCTTCATTAGTTTAATAAAGTCACAATTGCTTAAAAATAGAGTAGTTCTTTGTAGGACAAATTAGATAAATAATTTGGAAACTGTTGGGAAAGTATTATTACATCTTTTCAAAGTTTCAGTGTCAGTTATTAGTATTTCTTTGACATTGTCCACCTTTCTGACAGAATACTTGAACTTGATATTTTCTTTTATTAATTTTCATTGACACTTTAAAAATAGATAAAATTCACAGCTTCTTTTTATTTTTTCTCCCTTCCTTTGAGCATTGTAATATTTTGAGCCAATAAATTTTGGGTTTTCTTCATCCAGAAGGTATATAGAAACCTTTTCAGATTTTTTGTCTGATTTGTTCATGCCAATGCAGTTCTTTAAGATACCGTCTTTTTCCTTATGGATACTTTAAAGCACAGGCAGACACTGCTGTGTTTAGGAATTTCTATTTCAGTTTGTTAAAAACTTCGAAATCAATCGGTATTATGTACCAAGCTGATTTAAAATGAGTCTACAACTTTATTGAAAAAAAAACATACAAACAAAAAAGAAAGGTAGGGTTAAACTTACTTAGCAGTCCCCTTCACTATTTGGTCTTCTGGTTTATATAATTGATATTCTATTTAACCTAAAGTTATCAGATTTTAGAAAAACTAGTGAAGCAATGTGGAGCCTAACTCTGAAACTTTTGCTTTTTAAGATGTTTTTAATTTTTTAAAAATTTATTTAGTATAGTCTGCAAGGTCTCACTACACAGATTGAACTTGCAGTGATCCTCCCATTTTCAGCCTCCCTAGCACTGGAGTCGCAGGTGCACACCACCACGCCCAGTGTCAATTGCTATCTCAGTGCACTCTGCGGTCAGGGCCAGTATGGGATGCTGGGGATCAAACCCCTGTCCTACTGTTCTTAAACTTTTATTTATTTATTTATTTATTTATTTATTTATTTATTTATTGTCTTTTTTTGAGACAGGGTCTTGCTATGCAGTTGAGGCTGGCCTTGAGCTCACTTTTGTAGCCACCACGCCCGGCTGTTCTTAAATTTTTAATGCTGAGAATTGAGGATAGAGCCCCATTCCCAGCCTGTAACTTTTCTTTAAAATGAACCATAAGTTAGGTTTTCCTCTTATCCTGGATAATGTAAGTCATTCACTTTTCCTTTAAGGAATCATATATATATATATATATATATATATATATATATATATATATGATTTTCAAAATCTTCCTCTTATTCCCTTTGGATTTTGTTTGATTTCAGATTCATTATCATCTGCAATGAGACATCAAATTCCAGCCCTCGAGTATCTCTATGTAGCATTCTAGTTAAGTGTACTACCTAACCATAGTTTGTTGTGCAGGTAGGCAGCCCACTTTTTCCATCCTTCAAATGTGAAATAATGTTATCTTCTATAAATCCCAGGGCTTTTCTTTCTACTTATAAGTTTTTATTCTTGAATGTAATTCCTGTGGGCTAGGGTTTTCTAGGAAAGAATCTCTGTATCTCTGTGAATGTATGGAAGGGTACTTACAATATTAGCTTTCAGAATGAAAGGAAGTGTAGTCCACAGTGAACTCTTGCATGCTGGACAGCGAGCAGATGCCACTGCTACTCAGTCCAGGAAGCTAAAACCTCAGAACAAGAGGGAAGGGACGCAGAGTGGTTCACACTCCCAAGCTGGAAGAGGGCTGGGAGGTGGCTCGCAGTAGTCACTGGTGTGAATCCCCACGGAAAGGCCCAAGATGGGGCCACAAACACACGGGTAGAGGAGGTGGCAAAGGAGGCACACTTCTCAAGCCAGCTGGAGGCTTTTTAGAAACTGACCATCTCCTCCTTTTCATTCCATCCGGGGTGCAAGCCTGTGTTAGATAATGCAGCACAGTGAAAATCCAATTTCCTATCGACCTGAAGTGCCACTTCCTTTATGTTATATGCTAGCACATACACACACACAACACACACACAACACACACACAACACACACACAACACACACACACACAAACACATACACAATCCCACTAGATTCTGCTTTCTGCATTTTTACTCTGTTTTTAAGAAAGTAGTAATGTGATAACTTTCCAAAAATTTATTGTCTTTTCTTTTTTTTAAACTGAGTTTTTCCTCTGGATTAATGATTCTATTAGTCACTCAAATTTCATTTGCTCTTCAAATCCAACACTCCACCAAATTTGGATTGCTATTTCATTACAGGTACAGATTAACAAGAGACTACTGGAGTGTTTACAATGTCATTAGCATTTTGATGTTCCATTTATTCGGTTCTGTTGATCAATAAAATTTATAGATTTACTTGTAAAAGCCTTTCACAGGTTTCATTAAATTCATTGCTGAGTTGATGCTTTTTTATATTATCGTGATTATGAGCTTTTCCCTTTATTTTGGAAATGGAAACTTATGGGCTTTTACATATTCATTTTATTGCCTTTCAATGTATCAAGCAATCATATTCTAAATTTTTACTTACGTCACTAGGATATCCTATTTTACATAGTAATGATTTCATGTTCATTATTAATTTATATTTATTTATAGACGAAATTAAATTCTGTGTGTTTTATATGTATAAATAGGAGTGTTGCCTGGGGTCTAACTGTGGTAAGCATTGGTAATAATCACTATAAAACACCTAAATATAGTAGAAATCTAACAATCTCATAGTACTGTGTGTCATTTATGAAGTTACTAAGTGTATTAAATTGGGAAAATCTGTACGAATTGTTTACATTCAGGTATGAGCTATTTTCAGAAATTAGCCATTTCACCTTACCAAGAAATTATGACATATTGCCCACATAGCATTTATTGTGGTTTAACTGCACTTTAAATCATGAAAGAAGTCCCTGGCACATTTCTAGAATGGTTAATATGCACTCTTAAGTCTGCACCCACATGTGCAAACTGTGGCTCTTTAAAGACAGAATAGAAATATGCAGCAGGAGTGTAGACCTCAAGGCAAGTTGTTCCCCTTCTCCTAAGCAGAGTTCTGTGGAACAGAACAAAGGGTTTGTTTGTGCTCTGAGCAAAGAAGGTTCGAGGTGAATAACTTGCATTGGTAGAATCACTACTTTTCAAATGCGAACTAGTGAGAAAATGCTGACATAAATTGGGGATGGTATTTCATTGTGTTGTGCCCTTCAACATAAGTCTTAGAAGAAACTATAGGTAGATGCAGGAAATTCCTATGATGTGCAAATGCAAAAGAAGGAACATGGTGCCCACATTATGGTAAATTACATATAGGGACAGAAGTGAGAGAATGGAATTTTTATTAAGATACTGAATGTAGGTGATTATTACAGTAATCTTCATTATTTATGTAAATCAATACATTTTTTGTTAATGTTGATACAGGGTCTTGCCATGCAGCTTGGACTCATAGTGATCCTCCTGTGTCAGCCTACCCAGTGCTGGGATTACAGGTGTGTACCACTACTCCCGGCTCATGGCTGGCTTGTCACACAGTGCCTGGGATCAAACCCTAGTGCCTACGCTTGCCTAAGCAGGTGCTTAGTCTGCTGAGCTATTTTGCCAGCCCTTGAATTTTTTAATGTATGGAAGTGCTTTCTCTTAAACAAGACTCTAATTAATATCCTGTTTAACATTTATTCTCATCAGTATTTATTAATTTTGCTTACTTCAACAGCTTGGAGTAGAGAATTTCAAATTAATAATTGTGCTCTCACATGTGTTTGTTTGCTCCAAATTCGTTCAAGAAACACAACACTACCTTTCATGATGCTCACTCTTGATAACAGTTGAGGATTAAAATTATGATATTTGTTACTAGATGATGTCCAAACTGGAAGTCATAGATTCTTAAGTGTGCTCACTGCATTTATTATTTACATTCAAGCTGCTTATAGTTTGAAAAAAATCATCAGTATTCAAAAATAATTTTGCTGTTTTCTTTCTACATAACAATCCAATTCCTAATTCTTTCTTCCTTTCTTTCTTTTTTCTTTCTTTCTTTCTTTCTTTCTTTCTTTCTTTCTTTCTTTCTTTCATTTTGTCTTTCTGAGACAGGGTCTCACTATGCAGTTAGGGCTGGCACTGAGCTCACTTTTGTAGCCCAGGCTGGTCTCAAACTTGCACTAATCCTCCTGCCTCAGCCTCCCAAGTGCTGATACTACAGGCGTGCACCACCACACCCAGCTCCTACATTTCCTTAAAAAAAAAAATTCATTCATTTATTTATTTGGTACAGCATCTCACTACATAGCTTGGACTCATAGTGATCCTCCTGTTTCTGTCTTTCCAGCATTGGAATTACAGGTGTATACTACCACACCCAGTTTCCGTGGCTGGCGTGGTGTGTCCCTGGTTCCATGATCAACACTGCATATGTATGGTACTGGGATTGAGCCCGGGTCCTTGCACTGGCTAGGCAGTTCCTTAGACCACTGAGATATTTCTCCAACCCTATATTTGTTGTTGAATTCATAGATATGATAAAATGGAAAGTGGTCACAAGCAACGGAATCTGTAAACTGGGCATTTCTAGAATTAGGAACAGTGTCTAATTCTGTCTCCCAAGCCCATTTTCTTTCTGTCCATTATACAGTGCACTATTCCATCTGTGCTTACAGACATAAGAATATCAACATTCACACTAAGATGAAACTCATAGGTCTAAGTCCATTTTTAAAAAAAAATTATGGTGTAATAACATGGCATATTGTACTAAATATATGGCCAGCATTTTAGGTGAGCAGAAATGATGAACTAGTCAGTCTCCTTATAAACCAAGTAATGACGGTGATATATATTAGGATGCCTTCCTGAAGGGGTTGATGTTTTAGCCAAAAATCATATATAGAACATAAAATAATTAGATTACGAGGAAAAGGTAGTCCAATGAGCTAACCATGGAACATATAGGAAGAAAAAAATATGGCAATGTTGGCCAATAACTGTGTTTTGCATAGTATGGCATTTCAAAGACATAAAGTACAAGGTCGAAAGCGGCTAGAAAATCAAGCCTGAGATAGAAAGACGTTAGCTTGATTATGGGGGGGGGGATCCTGGTGCAACCTAAAACGTCTCTGCAACATTACTGTGTACTGAATACTACTGAGTGGACCCTCGGGGTCTTTTAGTAGGAAATGGGTGTAGTCAGACAGGGAAGGCTGGCAGATGAGTTTCCCCTGGAAGATGTCACCAGCCAGCCAACCAAGTGGTTTGTCTGTGTGTCCTGTAGCAGACCAAGAGCACAGGTTGAAAGGCTTATTCCAAATTAATGCATTTATTTATAATATAAAGAAAAATTAGAATGCTGTAATAAATCTTATAACTCCTAAACTGTTACATACACCGGCAAATGAGCTCACTAGGACCTCACATTGCAGCTGTGCAATCCTGGAGTCTGAAAGTGTTGCAGAGTAGGCAAAACGCAGGTGTTCCTTGGAGGTTGAATAAATTCCAGTAGACTTCTGTGCTTCATGTTTTATATTCTCTCAGATAACTT
Organism: Myocastor coypus; assembly: GCA_004027025.1. Taxonomy (NCBI): domain Eukaryota; kingdom Metazoa; phylum Chordata; class Mammalia; order Rodentia; family Myocastoridae; genus Myocastor; species Myocastor coypus. Next base: position 99,892 of record PVJA010000794.1, on the reverse strand, counting down.
TGGTTAGGAGAGGTGAATGAAGAAATTCTGAGCTGGATAGTGAGACCCTGTAGCATTAGTAAGGATTAAAATAACAGCAACAGCAGCAACAATAATGGCAAAGGGTATTCCATAATACCATAGTATTTATATTTTATTTTATTTTTGTCTTTTTTGAGACAGGATCTCGCTAGGTAGTTCAGGCTGGCTTTGAGTGCATCTTTTGTAGCCCAGGCTGGTCTTGAATTAGCATTGATCCTCCTGTCCCAGCCACCCAAGTGCTCAGATTAATTACCATAGTATTTAAATTTTGAACAGAAGATGGAGAAATTGAAGCTCAGAAATGTGTGAAATCTCTGACTTATTGACACAAAGTTACATAGCTATGTAGTGGCCACTCCTCGTTTTTGTCCTCTGTTCTTGAGGGAATATTAGTACATTTCTCTGGGTAGCAGAATCACTAATCAGTGTAAGTAGGCTGAGTCTTAATTACGTCTTACTATATTTGGTGAATGTCAGCTCTGGCTCCTTCAAGTTAATGTGGCTTTCTTAATTTTGTCTTTTGTTTAAAGAATGTTGTTCATATTTATTTCTTTCAATATGTGATTTGTAGCTGATATAAATTTTTAATTTCTGAATGAGTTGATTCAGTGATTCAGTTCGTTTTTAAGTTCTTACTGATTGCATTTTCCAAGGTTGGGTTTGTTTTGTTCTCTTTTTAATTTACCACATCCTGTTTATTATTGCTGGCACTATTGTACAGAAATCTAAGGATTTTGTGTACTAGTCTATTCACCAATTTCTAGTCTTCTGAATATTATATACTATAGAATGACAAAATTTTATGGGCTATGTCCCAGCTTTTATGGTCACAATTACTGTCTTGTCTTGGGGCATCTACTCAAGTTCTTGTTTTCTAAGCAAAAGTCTCAATCATGAGAAGCATTTCCATGTTCTGTGTATTTGAGAACCTTATGGAGCATTACAAGGGATCGTTATTTCTTTTCTTTTTCTTCCCAAAATGAACAAAGATAAAATTCTGAGTGCAGAATGCTAAGGCAGTGTGCTTAGTATAAAAGTGTAATTGTTATGAGTGGAACATTAAGGGTCAGAGAGCCATGCCACAATGGTGGGTATAAGTGTTAGATTGCTTTTTTTACATCTAATACTATCATTTTTCTCAAGGTCTAAGATGAGTTATGTTAGGAAACATATGGAAAATATTTCATCTGGAGGCTGGTATTTTTTGTGTTCAATAAATGTTAGTTTTTTTAAATTTTATGACAATAGGCCGGGCGTGGTGGCTCACGCCTGTAATCCCAGCACTTGGGAGGCTGAGGCAGGAGGATTGATGTGAGTTCGAGACCAGCCTGGGCTACAAAAGTGAACTCAAGGCCAGCCTGAACTGCATGGCAAGACCCTGTCTCAAAAAAAAAAAAAAAAAAAGACAAAAACAAACAAACAAACAAACAAAATAAATTTTATGACAAAACTAAAATTTTAAAACACAGGAAGAATAATGATAGTTAATACATTGGCTAATGTTATCTTCAGCGGAGTTACTCAGAGTACAAATGTGGACATAACATTTCTCCAAACGATATTAGCACAAACCTTTCTTTTCAGTAAACTAAGAGAACCAGTAATGTAGCTGCATAATATTTGTTTTTCCCTTTCCTTCTTTCCCTCCACACAAGTTCCTCTTTTTTTGTTTTTTTGAACAGTTTCTTCTCATTTCATAATGTCTGTTTTAAATTTTGGACATTATTCACTCTTTCAGTTTCTCTCACTGTCAAGATAATGTGAGGACTTGCCCGGTAGCTCAGTTGCTTAAAGCACATGATTTGACAAAGTGTCTCAGGCACCTGGGACCTTGGTTCAATCCCCTCCCCCACGTGAAGCATGCGACCTGCCCTTAAGGCAGCCTGGCCTAGCTAAAGGAAAAAAAAAATACATAAACTAAGATAAAAGAGATAACATGATGTTTATAAATGTGAATCCAGTACTGTGAAAATAGCTCAGTAGAGTAAGTACTTGCCTGGCAAACGCAGGGTCCTGAATCCCATCTCTAGTATTGAAAAACGAAACGAAACGAAACGAAACCAAATCAAATCAAACCAAACCAAAACCAAATGTGAATCTTTTTTATATCAGTTATGAATATGGCCTCAAATTACATCCATTTATCTATAAGTCTCAAGTGTATCCTTCTGTATAGCTTAGTATTACTCATATTGGGTTATTTGAAAGTTTTAGTCTTTTTGCTTCAGTTCTGGCAACTCTAGGAATTTCTCAATTTCTGTGTTTTCAATGTTATTAGAGTACTGATTCTCAAAATAGGTACTGATCTGTTTTACATCTAAAAAATTTTATCATTTTTCTCAACATCTAGTATGAGTCACATTAGGAAAAATGTGGAAAACAGTTCATACGAAGCTTGTCATGTATGTGTGCTCAATAGATGTTAGCTTTATCAAGGACATTTTGCATATTTTTATTCCAGCAAGTATAGTTTTATTTATTTATTTATTTATTTATTTATTTATTTATTTACTCTATTTTCCTGAGACAGAAAGAGTACATTGGTTTGTTAGATTTAATGTAGAGAGTTCCTTTGATATCACCAATTTGTGATATCAATAAAAGGTCATATTATGTATTCAAAATGAGCACCTGCATACTTTGAGACATTTTTCTTCCATCTGTAAGTGTTGCCATAATTATTTGTTGTGTTTAAACTTTAAGATGAGTCTGTGGCAGTTATGGAGGCTACTCAGAATATGCTTGCAATATCTGCAGTATTCTTTTTGCCAAGTAAACAGTGTTTGGAGAATAGCATGCACATCAATGGGTTTAAAGACAGTATCTCCTAGGGATTGGGTGCTGTGGTAGAGGATTTGCATGGTAAACACATTGGGTATTGGGAGGAACTTCAGTGTCATTTTTTATCAATTCCTAAGGATATGTCTTTATTTCAGTGTTTTTCTTCTAAGCTGACACCTTTATTTTAAAATTCCTGTAAGACTAAAAGTTAACATAATTTTTTCTTACAAATATTGATAAATAACTAGCAAGACAGTCTACTAATTTGATATAGTCCTCCTAAACAGGGGAAAACAAAGTTCTAGTTTTAGGTTATAGAAACTTGAACTTTAAATCATTTTTGCCATAAAAATTTTCAACTAAACATGGGTAAAAATGGAAAATCTTCAGTTGTAAAATTCTGCATGTTTTATATTTTTAAAATCAACCAGGCAAGTTGGAATCCTGTACATGCTTTGCGTTACTTCTTTGTATTGTACTGAGAATGCCTATCCAGTGGAAGAAAGTGAAACCTTAATATTTGAGGTCTGTATCATTACAGGAGCGATTTCTGTGGCCCATGAAGGGGGAATGGAGCATATTATAATTCTTAAAATGATGCATGCCTAGCACATGACAGGATTCCCTTTCAGTGTCACTAGGTGACTATGGTGAGGTATGTATGCAGTGAGGGAGGTCTCCTGAATCCTGCATTCAAGTTTGAGATGAAAAGTATTTTAATTTTTTGATTATTTTTCATTTCATTTCTTTTGTTTTCTTCAGTACCAGGGATTGAACTTGGGACCCTGCACTTGCCAGGCAGGCACTTATTCAACTGAGCTATTGTCCCAGCCCTAATTTTTTTTTTTTTCTATACCTCCTCCACACTTACCCTTAAGGCCTCACTATTGTGTTGTGATGTTTTTCTTTCTTATAGCCCTTTTTACAGATATTTTTTTAAAAAACAAACTTTAGTGAAAAGAAATAGCAATGAGATAGTTTCACAGCAGGTTAGTAGGATAGTTACAATAATTACTATATTACATATTGCTGTCTTCATAGTAGTTGGTCAGAGTACAAGATGCAGATATGATATCTTGTCTGAACACTGTTAAACCAAATCTTTCTTCTCACTGAGCAAAGTGAAAGTAACTGTATATATAGTACAATATCCCATAATAGTAGTGGGTTATCAGTATAACTGGCAACATTGGAGGCTTTTGACTTTAGCCTTTTACAGCTCAGTATATTAATATGGCTTTCCTTTTTATACCTTGTAGTTAGACTTTTCTGCTGGATGGTTAAGACCGAGATAAAGCAAGACCTATGTAACAAAAAATGCAACTTTTGACTGACAGTGTCAGTCAAATCCACTCAGAATTTACCCTGAAACCATGTACAGGAGTCTGTAGATCTTTTGTCAGTGTCAGCCATCTGGATGAGTCATGACTATTGCTTGACCAATTTGCACTCTGTGAAAGCCTAAGAGAATGGCTACCCTCTAGGTGACTCTCCTTAGGCACACTATGCTGCATTGGTCCCTTTCCTCTGTGGCCCCATAATCTCCTTGTACTGATGTTACAAATTTATAACACAGTAAAAGTAAGAACCTTAGCACTTTGAATCAGTGTGCAGGGTTCTGAGATACAGATTTGTCATACACATTGTCTGTTTACACCAGCAACATGTGTTTCCCTTTGACTGTGTGGCCTTCCAGTACCTCTCTGGCAGCCAGTCCTATGGGGTCACATTTTGCTTTTGTACATTCACTGGAGCTCAGAGTTCTCTGTAATCATGGAGCTTTCACTGTCAGTTTGTTCTAGAACTCCAGAGGCCCAGTCTAGATGGCTTTTCTTATTCTTCAGTGTGAAATTCTCCTGCCAATTCCTGCTGAGTAAAATGATTTTAGCACACTTTCTAAAAACCTGTACAGGAATCAATATAAAGTCATGTAATTGAGTCACCTTTCTTAATTCCACTTTGTGAGATATTTTCTGACAGGCAGCTCTACAGCTGGACAGAGGAAAGCGTGCCTCAACAATTTCCTTTGGGCATTCCCTTTGTGTAATATGACACAGCGAGTGTGCTGATGTGCAAGACAGAACCATCAGCAAGCACCAGCTTAGGGCTTAGAATGCATGTTGCCACCCATAGAATCCATTCATTACATGGAGAACAGAGTCTGAGGCATTCAATTTGTTATCCTCAGCATCTGTGCGTCTTCTTATTGGCTTACCGCACAACAGGGTGTAATAGATGATATTTACCAATGCTTCAAGATATATATGTGTTTTTACTGCTGAAGATCTGTATGCAGATCACAATACTTCTAAGGAAGAACTTCTGTGAAGGTCCTATTTTGTATTTTCCTGGGTTAATCCTTTTTGTTGAGAACTTAGTACATTGGTAAGGAATAAAGCTGATAACTTGTATTAAAGGAGTACCATTTGGAATTTCTGTAATTTTAAAATTTTATTGCAAAGATTTTTTTCAACTATAAAAATGCAAGTGTTTAAATGCAGTGTTTTTAGATATAATGTGTAATATCTCGCAGATGTAAAAATTTTAAATTTAGTCATTTCTCAAATTTTTAAAATCTATATTGTTCTTAATGAAAAAAAAAAACAAAACTCTGTATCTAAATAAAGGTAAAAAGGAAGTTTTTTCCTGTTACTTAATTTAACTTCTGCATGAATTCTCACTGGTAATTCATATAAAGTAGAACTTGAATAATTTCAATCATAAGAATTATAATTACATGGAATAAATCTCATTTCATTAATTGAAAGAGATCAGACACTAAAATGTAAACACCATATGATCCCGTCCATATGCAGATTCTAAAATAGTTGGATTCATAGAAATTGAAAGGAAGAAAATGATTGTCAGAAACGTGGCCATCTAAGGAGGAAAACGAGGGGAAGAGGTTGATGAGAAGGTGCGATAGTGTTTTCCAGTTAGAGGAATATGTTCTGACATTTTGTGGCATAGCAGGGTAAATATTATTATTAATAATACCTTATATACCTCATAGTATAGCAGTAATAGAAATGATGAATGTTTAGGGTGATATATTTGTTAATTAACTTAAATTTATGAGTTCCCAACCTATCCATGAATTAGAGCATTGTTATACCTTATAAATACATATAACTAATATGTCAATCTAACATCATTGACAAGAAAAGAATGTTGTGCACCGTATATAACTCTCCATGCTATAGTACTGGGTTTATATGCTATAACTTTCTCCTACATGATTAGCAGTATATAACTTATCAGAACAGCTTTGTATTATTAGGCTAACCAGCGGTTCTCAACCTGTGGGTTACAACCCTGTTGAGGATTGAACGACCAAAACACAGAAGTCACCTAAAGCCATTCCGAATCATAACTGTAGCAAAATTACACTTTTGAAGTAGCCACCAAAATTATTTTTTGGTTTGGGGTCACCACAACATGAGGAACTGTATTGCGGGGTCATGGCATTAGAAAGGTTGAGAACCATTGGACTAAGCAATGATTTAATGAGTGTGTATGCTGTTATCATTCTTATTGGCCATTTGAATCCCTCAGAGAATAGATGAGGCCATTTAATCACATGAGTGATTCTTCAGTGAATAGGCAAACTAAGAGTAGTTTTTTCAGGGATCTTTTTTTTTTTTTTTTTTTGTCTTTTTGAGACAGGGTCTCGCTATGCAGTTGAGGCTGGTCCTGCACTCACTTTTGTAGCCCAGGCTGGTCTCGAACTCGCACCAATCCTCCTGCCTCAGCCTCCCGAGTGCTGGGATTACAGGCGTGAGCCACCACGCCCGGCTAGGGATCTTTTTTAAAAAGAAATTATTGCCCTCCACAATCTGACTTGCTAATAATATGAAGCATGTTATTTTGAAATAGAGCACAATAATTTACAGTGATTACTTAAAAGTCTGATTTAATCCTTATTGACTCATTGTCAATGAACTAATGTATGCGACTATTACAAATAGATTGTGTTGGTGGCATCTTGACAAATTGAAATTTATTTTGCCTTTAAAACATTTAGAGTGTGTTTACAGAAGTTGAATTATTTAGCACTTAGCTGGGTTCATCATTGATAACATTTTATATGGAGAAAACATCCATGACATTTGTAGAGATCCCGATTCACCATCAGATACAAAAATTGAAGCTAGTAATCCTGGGTACTCACTATTTAACTTCATTTAAAGTAAATTTTACAACAAATAGCAAGCAGTAGGGACTTTCACAAAAAATACAACATTTGTATCATTTTTAAAGATTGTTCATTTGGGAGGAAGTGATTTAAAATGTCCTTTATAGGCTTAAACCTTCAAAGTGGAAGAATGAAAAAAATAGTTTTTATATGAAGACTTAGAAGGGTGAGATGAAATGAAGAAAGACATGTCAGGAGCTATTGGAGGAAGAGTGTGACCAGGAGAATGGACCTGTGACATATGATGTTTATTATGCTGCTCGTCATCCAAACATAGATGCAGAGTACACAGCTGTATTTGGAAGCCTGGACATCTGGGAAGAGATCTGTCAAAGATTTATTAGCATATAGATCTACATACACAAATTGAAATAGCATCATCAGGGATATGGGGGATTCCTGTCTCAGTTCCTTCACGCATTGTAGGATGCAGCCCTCAACCTTGTAATGTAAAGGAGACTTCCAGGCATGTTCTGACTCACAGTGTGTAGAGGTGGGTGCAGTCCATAGTGAGGTGCTCTCACGTGTGACAGAGCAGTATAAGAGAGGAGAAACACCTCGAGATATGGGAACCAGAGAAGAGAAGGGTGCAAGGCATGAAACCCTGGAGCCATTCCCCTGGGACCACTTGTCCAGATCACATCCCAATTGCCCAAAAACCTGCCTATGAATGCATGAGGTTCCTGGAGGCAATCGAGATATAAATCATGCTAATACTCAAGGAGTAGTTTCATGATTTATAAAAATGACTTTATTTATAAGCATACTGAATACTTCATATAAATTATCTTTCTTACCTACATGAAGAAGGCCCTATTATCATTCTCCTTTCTTACAAAGAGAAGTGGGACAACCTTTCTGTCCTTTAAACACACTTCAAGAAAGAGAAAAATTGATTACAAACCTTATGACTTTACATTGATGTCTGCAGATTTGGGGGCAAAAGCAGATTATTAAAATATGACACCTTAATCTCTGTCTTTGTTTCTGTCTGTTTCTGACTATGTCTGTGCATTCCCCTCTTGCCTCTCACCCTTAGGCCCCAATCCCTTTTTCCCTCTTGTTTTCTGAAGATGATGTTGAGTTCTTCTCCTGAGTAACTGCTACCTGTGAACTAGCTGCCTCATGCTAAGTAAGGTTCTGAAACAGGGTCTCAGCATGGACAGCACAGAAGATTTGTGCTGTGCTAATTAACCTTACTTGTGAAGCACCAGCATTTCTGTGGCACTTATGAATCTGTTGATCATAAATCATAACTGTAGCAAATATGATTATTTGTACCAAAATGAAAATGTTTTGGTTTTCTTGTTTTTTTTTTTTTTTTTTTTTTTAATGTGTTTGATTTTTATAGGGTCTTATTACATAGCTTGGACTCAAAGTGTTCCTCCTGTTTCCTGCCTCCCCAGCACTGGGATTACAGAAGTGTACCACTACACCTGGACCCTGTGGCCACTCAGCCTGCTCTGGGGGTGTGGCTGGCATGGCATGTGGTGCCAGGGATCTGACCACAGTCCTGGCACTTACCGAAGCTTGCCTAATCAAGCACTTTAGTGCACTGAAATATCTCACCAGCCCAGTTTTCTTGTGGTGATGTCATAAAATTAACTTTTTTTGAATATGAAAAAAGAATGTAAGGGCCAGGCAGATAGCTCAGTAGCACAAGTAACTGCCTGGCAAGTACAAAGTCCTGAGTATAACCCCCAGTACAAAAAACAAAACAAAACAAAAACAACAACAACAAAAAAAACCGGATGTAAATGTAACCTCCTAAGAGGTTACTTACTTTAGAAAGCACCAAACCATTTCAAATGTTTTAGTTTTGCTCATAGGCTTTATTTTTTGTTCTTTTTATATTTAGTACAGGGTTTGTAGGGTCCACAGGGTCCCACTATGTAGGTAGGACTCATAATGATCCCTCCTGTTTTCAGCTTCCCAAGTGCTAGGATTATAGATGCATGCCACCACACCCAGTCTAAATTGCCATCTCAGCGTGCCTCACCAGTGGGGTCTGCAATGCAGGCCCAGGGGATAAACCCCAGTCACTGGGCTCTGCCTAAGCAGACTTTATAGTCTGCTGAGCTATCAGGCTAACCCTAGATTTTATGTTTTGAAGTAAATCTTTTGGCCAAGGCAAAATATAATGTAGACAATTTACTTACATATTTCTTTCAATATACGTGCTCATTTAAGTAAAGCACATCCTACACTAGCATATCAAACATCTATTAGTATGAATCCTATTTGATTCTCACATGACTTAACCTTACATAGTACAATCAAACTGTAATATGTGTTACTAATTATAAAACCTTGGGGCTCGGCTTGGGAAAGCTTGGGTGGCTTCAGGGACCATGGTTTGATCCCCGGCGCCACATGCTGTGCCAGCCCTGCCCTCGGGGTGGGCTGAGCCGGCCATGAAAATGAGTGAATAAACAAAGGTTCTGAAACAAGAAAAAAAAAATTATAAAACCTTGTAACTCAATAATTTTTATATAGTTTTATATTTTATTTTAATTATTTTCCACAATTGGAAATTTTTTCAGGATACATAGAGTATTGCAAAATACATATGTAATAAGTAAAAACGACTTCCAGAAACACAAGACTCACACAATTATAAATCTTACTGCCATACATTCATCATATGTTACTTAGTGAGAAAAATTCAAGCCCAGGCATGCATGAGTTTAAACTACAGGAATGTTGCCCCAGTTTTCTATTGTAAGAAATGGACCTTCTTTATGTACTATTACGGGAAAGAAAGCACTCTTGAGCTGTGTGTTCCATTTAGTGGAATCTGACCTGTGTGCATGATTATACATAATTTCTGTTTTTCCCATTCTATTTTGGCTCAGTCTGTGTTTCATTTGTGAAGCTACAGCTGGAAATCAGAAAGTTCAATGAGGTTGAATATGAGTTCTGTCGATTCCCTTTCTACAGGCTCTCTCTGTGCACGTAAAGGGAAGTTGCCTCTGCTCTAAACTATGAGGCTATCCCTGCATTTTTAACTTCTGTCCTCTCTTCCTTAGTCTCGTAGGAGCTGTGTCCTCCAGCTCTGCTGAGCTGCTCCTATTCTTGTGCTGTTCATCCTGCTTTCCATACACTACCTGCACCTTTAAAACAAATGACTTTATAATGACCCTGCTGAAATTATTCCAGTTTGAATGAATCATCACCTGGTTGCCCAGACTCTGATTTACACTGGGAAATAAATAACTCCTTCCCTGAAGTCAGGCCATTTCCTAAGAGAGCTGCCAGAGGCTGGGACTTGGCATCTCAGTCCATGTCTGCAGATCGCCCTTCCCTTCTTAGGTTTGTTATCTGTTTCTCTGGACATGAATGCACAGCTTACATCAAAACTATCCACCTTCCCTCAACAGAGTATAATGGCATAGGTCAGGTCACTTGCACATCATTCAAAAGAAATTTTATGCTTTCTGATTACCAAATCCCATTTCTCATTCCCTCCTTTGCTCACAACTATCGCCACACTCTGATCCAGTGAACTTGGGTGCTGCAGATACTTCATGTGGTGGATGCTTCTTTCCTCGTTTGACATGTTAAAAGCAACAGCCAGCAGGAAGGTTAACTTTAAAAATCTAGTGGAGATAAAGAACCGCACTCTCCTGACCACTTACATAGAATGTAGGAAAAACATCATATTTGCAAAACATGTTTCTAACAAGATTTTACAAGTGATTTACCTGACATTTTTATACATTTGCAAAGTTAATTTAATTAAGTATAGTTGCAGCCATGTACATAACACTTCAACATAAAGATGTGATTATTTTTATCTATCTATCTATCTATCTATCTATCTATCTATCTATCTATCTATCTATCTATCTATCTATCTATTTTTGTGGCCAGCTCAGCCCACTCTGGGCATTGGGCTGGTGCAGCATGTGGCACTGGGGCTTGAACTGTGGTCCCGGCAGGCTTGCCAAAGCAGCTGTGATAGACCGCTGAGCTATCACAGGCCCAAGATGTGTGTGTGTGTGTGTGTGTGTGTGTGTGTGTTTTCTGATCCTTATTCCTCCTCTAGCTTTTCCCTCTTGCCTTTCTTCCCTCTACATGAGGCAAGAATTGGCCGATATAGAACGTGCATTGATGCATCCCCATGAACTCCCTTTCCCTGGGAAAACAAACAGAAAGAAGCCAACCTGGAAAGGCAGCATGATTTATTTTAGACAAGCTGAATATTTTCTAATAAGGCCCACAAGAATTTCCTTCGCTGTGGATATTCAAGGCATTGCTGGTTTTTCTCTTTAACAAGAAAATGACTGATCTTAGGGAAAAGAGGAACTGAACTTATGTCCATTGATGACATTTCATAATAGGGAACTTCTACGATGTTTCAGATAAAATAAAAATTACCTCTTACACTGCAAAACAGACACTGTTACAGTTATTTCCGGTTCTTGTTGTAGGATCATGAAGGGCTGTCAGAAAAGTTTGAGTGTTATAAGAATGGGCTCAAGGCATTTCTCTTCATAGTAGAGAAAGGGGATAACTTTTTAAACTGGTGTGATTATTGTGTCTTGTTTGGTAAAGTCCAAGCACCAGGGCTGACAATGTGATAAACTGCCATTTCTACCTTAAACTCTTACCCTTGCCTTTGATTCGCAAATGAGCAAGCAAGTGGCCTGTTTTTAACACATGGGCCATTAACTGCCTTCTTCTATTTGCATAGTAATGATAGTGAACCAATGGTGATTTACTGCTCGGACTTGTGTCATAAATAACAGATCATTTGCGCTGCTAATTACTCTCATTTCCATATCAATAATGCATTCTGGGTTGGGTTGGACTACTGCGTTAGAAAATGGAATCAAATGACAAATTGATTCCCTGGTAAAATGGTGTAAAACAGGCATTTATTACAAGAAGATGCTACTGAGTAACATAGATAAGTGCACCAGACATTTCTACTCCTTATCAGGTAGGTTGAATCATCAGAAGTGTAGGTTTTCCAGAAAAAATGTTTGCCCTCTCTGTAAGCCTAAGTATGCAACACTTACTCATTATCTGTTGATGTATGTAGGCAGCCATGTAGTTGGCTTGAGTGTGGCAACCGTGGGCCTCTGTCTCAAGTTCACTTTTGTGGACATGCCACTTACCTTTTAGCTTTATTAAGTGAGCCTGTGCTGTTCTCATAATGTGCTGTTGTTATTTTTAGCTACAGGCTTAACTTCCAAAGAGGTGATTTTGTGCAAGTGTGGATAGGTAAGTTATCCTTACTAGGGGAGAAGCGACAGAGTTCAGTGTGTGACTTTGGATCACTGGGGTTTGGCACTCACACACCTACCTGGAGGCTTTTTTGGAATGATGTATATGACCTCTGCATGTGTATGGGGGAGGGTGGACAGAAAGATGCAAAGAGATAGAAATTGAGATCTTTCTGACAGATCTTTTAATTAAAATATTAGATTTTATATTTTAGTATCTAGAAATTACTGAAACATATTAAATTATACACTTAAAGGAAAATGTACTATGGAAAAAGAATAATTTGAGTAAGTGATAGCCTCAGTTTTTCTAATAATTATTTTAATATACAGTTAGTAATCTGTATCCAGTAACCAAGGAATCCGAAATTGTATTTTAATCTTTGTTTCAAGCTTTCTATAAAGAAATTGTGCCAGGCGTGGTGGCGCACGCCTGTAATCCCAGCACTCAGGAGGCTGGGGCAGGAGGATCTCTGTGAGTTCGAGACCAGCCTGGGCTACAAAAGTGAGCTCAAGGCCAGCCTGAACTGCATAGTGAGGCCCTGTCTCAAAAAGACAAAAAAAAAAAAAAAAGAAATTGTATCACTTATACTTATACAGCAGGCAATGATAATTAGTATATTTACAAAGTTGTTAGAGTCTAAAGTAGCTTTTAAAAATCTGGTATTGTATGACTGATAAAAGAAATAGATAGTTCATGGAATTTTTGATCTTAGAAGATTTTTGTGAAAATAAATGGTTTAATATGTAAGAATTGATTTGGAAGAAATTTTATGGCTCTAATTGAACTGAAAAGCTAATAATTCACATGATTAGGTGACTTATTCTGCATGTCAAGATTTTGATTACTGAAGAATTCGTTGGTTAGACAAGAAATACATCATAAGAAATACATAAAATTTCTTCTTTGTTCAGATTATTGTTTAAAGTGTTGGATACCAACCAGCAAGAGGATGCTCAACTAGGTGAGAGATGGGCAATTATTTTTAAAGTGTTAATTATGGATAGATTAATTCACACATAATAAAAGGATAAAGACACATATTATATAATCAAGATGGGGAGGGAGAGAGAGAGAGGTAGAGACATGATGAATCTACGGTCAGTGGAATTTTCCCTAAAAATTAAATAATATTTCTTCCCAAGTGAATATTACTTCCATAAGTTAACAAACATGATGAAACATCAATTATGAATGTGTAAAAGTGTGGATGTATTTAATTTTAAGAACTTTTGATGTTCTTTTGAATAATAATTATTGTATTATGGAAGGACACTATTACTTTATACTGTAATATGATTAGATGTATGGACACATACATTTGCTATTTTGAGATCTTTTATTAATGTTGATAATTATGAGTGTCAGGCTAAAGTTTATTAAACACTAATTTTCATTGATATAACAATTTAACAAACTAGATCTAGATACTAAACTATATTCAGGAACTCTGTATTATAATGAATTATTTTATAATGACATTTTCAAAACAGTTTAGAATATTCTGCTGGCATTTTTGAAAAGTTACGTGTAAGAGATTAGTTGATAATGTTTTCATTTTTCCTTATGCTTTTATGAATGCATAATTAACATTAGATATTGCTTATACCATTATTTTTATGTATTTTATAAACCAAAGTAAAAATGGATCACAGTCTCCACAGAAAAGGGTTTGACAAACTGAGGAATTATCTTCCTACTTATCCTTTCGACTCAGAATATAAAGACCCATTACTTTGACCTGAGATATAAAAAAGTATTTTTTAATTCATTGAAATACATTTTAATTTCCAAATTGTTCTCCTTTAGTAGCAGCATCTTATCCACACCAAAAATTTCATGCACAGACCAGCATAACCTCATTTTATTCTGATAACTATAGGTGAGGTATAGCTGTTATTAGAGGATCTCTCATTGCTGCAGAACCTTGGTTTTGTGTAGCACAGTTTGAGTATGCGTGTTGTGTACTGCTTGTCTGTAGAAATAATATGTTCGGAAATAGCACAGCTGTCTGTTTTTAAATATCTTCAAAGTTTTTCTCTTATAACAAGGAAATAATAGATGGACCTTTGAGCACATAGATTGACTATCTCGACTTATTTTGGACAAATACAAAACATTTTTTTTTTTTTTTTGGTACTGAGAATCAACCTCAGGACCTTGTGATTGACAGGCATGTGTGTGCCACTGAGCTGTATCTCCAGTCCAAATAGTGTACATTGCATTGAGGAATGGCTTCAAGCATTGCATACAATTTCACTTACCCCTCAGGCTCTCCATTGGCGGGAAGAGTTTCATTCAGCAAATATTTAATGACTAACCAGTCTATAAGCTTGAAAGCAAAACAAAAATTATCCCTTTGGTTCTAATAGCTAAGTAGGCAGTTGATTATAGGATGGTCTGTTAGTGTAATAGTGTGTATTACCCCCAAGGAGATACGCTAAAATGAATTTCAACACAAATTGCTAAACAACCTATAATAAACACAAGGGAAGAAGAAGCTTTCATTCAACCACCATCAACAGTGATTATAGGTGGATAAAGATTACTGGAAATTTTTCAGAATTTGCTATTTTTAAGTTTGATCTTATATGATTGAATGTGGAATTCATTACATAATGTAATTTAGGCTTTAGTAACATATTTTAGGCAAGTTTGCAAATCAAAGGAAACAAAAGAAACAAAACATGCATACCAAATCTAGATCTTAAGCTGATCTCCCTGAAGCATTGGATCAATATTTCATATCATTCTTTTGCCAAGTGTGAATATTCACTTAGTAAAAGAACATCTTACCTGTGGATCTTCCTTGCATGGTACACTGCCCTCCCTAAATTTGAGCACTCAAATTCTGAGCTGGCATGCTGGGGATTGAACCCCAGGAGCTGCACTCTACTCTGCCTAAGCAGGTGCTTTAGTCTGCTGAGCTATTTGGACACCCTAAAATATTAACTACAGTATTCTGTTTATGCTTTGAATTGAAATTTCCTTAGAGTTGCTCTATTGTATGGTTTTTAAAAAATGTAATTCTAGTAAGAGTTTTTAGTAGATAAATCCATTCAAAGGGATTTACAGTTTGAAGTGATTAGTATTTATAATTGTAATTTAAATAGTCATATATTTATTAGGTGAATTTTAAATGTTTTAATATGGGACACACTAATTGCCTAGTTGATAACATGTTTCCTACCAAAATAAAGGACCAATGGCTTTTCTTAATTCTACTAGTCTTTTATATCATAAGATAGTGAACCACTGATGAAGTACCACTTCCTGAAAACTTTTGCTGTTTTATTAAAAGTTCCTGGTTTTACAATGATTACAACTAGAAAAATTTGGTTGTTATCATGTAAGGGGCTTACAAGAAACTCTCAATTGGTATTATTGTGGTCATTCACTTTGTACAGCAATAGTTTTTAAATATCTCTTTCTCTTTCTTTCTTTCTTTCTTTCTTTGTTTCTTTCTTTCTTTCTCTCTTTCTCTTTCTTTCTTTCTTTGTTTCTTTTTCTTTTTTTGTTCGTTTGTTTGTGCAGAGTCTCACTATTCAGGTAGAACTTGTAGTGATCCTCCTGTATTCAGCCTCCCCAGTGCTGGGATTACACGCATGCGCCACCTTGCCTAGCCTGTTTTTTAAATACCTTCTTAATGCATGAATGTTTGAAGTGTGCTGGTGCAGCACGTACAAGCACAAGTGTTGTTTTGTGCAGTTGAACAATTAGAGATATAGTATTTTGTCACTTCTGAAGTTTATAAATCTGGGGTAAATTTCAGTGGTGCTTTACCTGTGGAGATCTTTTTAAAACTTTATGTTTCCAGTTTATAGCAACGAAACGTCATTTGCCTTCTCAGAATGTGTCACTCCTTTCTACATATTGGCACTTTCTTTATCTGTAGAATTTGAATCAGCATTACATAAATAATATCCTTTTAATTCAAAATCCCTAGGACTCTTATGAGAGTACATGTAAATACATTTATTTGCTTTTTTGGATCTTGAAATATTTTGTGATTGGAATGATAAGTATAATTTGTTATTATCAAGAGCTGTGGAATTGGGTCAAAATTCCATGCTTTCAAAGGAGAGAGCTGTAAAGAAAGCTGCAGAATTTATTATGTCTTCAACTTCTGTCAGTTGTGGATAGTTTTAACATTCGCTTATCTTCTGCTTTATGATTGTTAAAGAGATTCTTGAAATGCATTGATGTTTTTTACCTGATAGTCTAAGAAACCATTTATGATGTAGAAGTCCCTATTCTATTGCTGAATCTCAAAGTGAAAACTCCCAAGAAACATGCTTTCTTACATACAATAAATAAACTATTAATTCACTATATAACTAACTAGATTCAGAAAATGAGACTTTAATGACATAACTAACAAATATTGAAGCAACTAGAATTGTGGGCTTATTGGTTAAATGACCACAGATAATTTATTAGTGTAGAGAGCATTTAGTTGATAACTTGCAGCTGCCATTGTGATTCTAAGAGGTTTTTGAGATGCACTATATGGAATGCAGGCTAGTAATTTTTTTTCTTTTTAAAGAATACAAAATAGTGATAGAAAAACATGAGCATTAGAAATGATGTAAGATTTCCCTAAACAAAGTCATATGAATTCAACAATGGTTGCCATGTTACATGATGCTGTCTTCAAATTAGTTGTTCAGATTACCAGATGAGATTCTAAGAGTTTTTCCAAATGCACTGTACTGAATGCAAACCAGTAATTTTGATTTTATTCCTTGTATATAAAATCTATTAAAAGTGTAAAATATCCAATTAAACAATTGCAGTCTACCATAGAGAAAGCAATATAACTTCAATAAGTTTCATGTCAACAGAGCAACATGCAATTTCTGATGATCACAATTTCCACTGAAATTTGTTGCAATAAATTCTCAGTATATTTAAATCATTTGATTGATAAATTTTATTTTGACTTTAAAATATTTTCCTTTATGACTGGAATCAGAACTGAAGACAAACTTTGACAATTTTGTTAGTCATCTTTATCCCATTTAAACATGTTTGGTCTACTATTTTCTATTGGTTAATTGAAAAGAACAGTTAACAATTGTCAATTTTGTGTATTTGCATCTGGTAATCTGAGCAACTACTTACAAGATAACAATGTGGGGGCTGGTGTGATGCCTCAGTGGTCTAAAGCATCTGCTTAGGAATACTTAGGCGGTGGCAGGGACCCAGGTTCAATTCCCAGCACCACATGCTGCGCCAGCTTTGCCCCCAGAGCAGGCTGAGCCAGCCATAGTAAAAAATTTAAAAAAAGACAAAAAAAAAAAAAAAACCAATCTGTAATATAACAACCATTGTTAATTAGCTATCATCTTGCTTTGAAATTCTGTATAGTTTACATTTTTTTATTCTCTTGAAAAATAAAATTTCATTCTACGAGTTGGACCAATAGTGAAATCTCCAAGTCTTTAGGAATCAAAAAAGATCTCTAAAGCCAGAAAACATTATCAGTACAATTATTTCTTTCAATTAGTTGTCCATTCTCTTCGCAAACTGACACTGACACTGTGCCACATGCTAAGAAATGTGTCTCATTTCTTCATAATCCTTATCTGCCTGGAAAGGGAATCATTGAGCAAGCAGTGATCAATGTGAGGCATACCATGAAGGATGTCTGCGTGTTACCACACAATGCTGTTTTCAACAACTAGAGAGTGATTTATTAGGAAGTCTAGAGAACCACAGAAGTAATGAGAATGTTCCCTTCTGTAGGATGCAGAAAGAAACTTTTTATAAAAGTGCATGCTTAAAGTGAACAGGCAGAAACTCTGGTTGAGAAGACAAAGGCCTCCATGGCTACTATCCAACCTTCTATTTATTGATTTGAAAAGTTTGAACAGATCTCATTCTTCTTCTGTTAAAACAGCATGCATTCACTAGAAGACAGAAGTATAAGACTTCCCTAAATAAGGCAGATTTAGTTTCTCAAAAGAATTTAAATTAATGTGTGGCCCACTGGAAAAATATAAGGTTAACTCTAAAATTTCAATTTCTCTTGCATTAAGAGGTCATTCTTGAGTTTGACTGTGGGCTACACATAGCATGTCCTTTTTGTAACACCTAATGTGAGTTTTCTAAATGAAAAATGAAATGATGCTATTTTTAAATTATCATTTAGGACACGGTCTACAGGGTCTTACTATATAGATTGAACTCATAGTGATCCTGCTATTTTCAGCCTCCCAAAGTACTGGGATTAAAGGTGAGTGCCACCACACGCAGTCTCAATAACACTCTCAGCATAGTATGCTGGGAATCTAACCCCAGCCACTGAGCTCTGCCTAAGCAGGTGCTTCAGTCCACCGAACTATCAGACTGGCCCTACACTATCTTAAATCTCCCTTTTGGAAGAGCTTTCAGAAGTGCATTAATGTATGAAAAGATACAATTAACTGTGTTTTTTGATGAATGCTATATACATCTTTTTCTGAAATTTAGATTTAGGTATAAATGCTATAAATGCAAATATGTATCAATGATCTATTTATGTGTCAAAAAAAGCATGGAATTCTGCTATGCTCAGTGCCTTTCCTGAAAGCTTAGCAGGTGTTTTACATTTCATAATATATTCAGTAATATAATGTTTGTAACTTTGCATTTAGAACAAAGACATGTTAGTGTAGCACAAGATGGTTAATACATTGAGAAAAACTGTGTAAACACATAAATATTTTTTATATTAGAAAACATAATTTTTTTTAACCAGAGCTAACAATAGTGTCTCCATGTAAGAAGTTATAAAAATCTCAAAGAAAAACAAATATTTTAGAACATATTGACTGTAGAAGAAGAGTTTACATTATAGATATGAACTGGTTATTTAATATGTCCAATTTCTTAAACATTAAACATATAAAACATATAAAGTGAATTATATTTCACTGCTAACACATAGTAACTCCTCAAAAACTTATGTGAAATATTAGGAAAAGAATAAATAAATTGAATTCTACTCTAATGATTTTAATTTTTGCAAATGAGACATTGTAATAGAAAATACTGAAGATATCTCTGTATGTACATTTATTGTATATGTATGTACCCAGACATAATGTACTGGTTGATACATGTATCAACTTGAGAAGTTTAGAAATTTAATTAAGTGACTCAGCGGAGGGCCAGGATTCTCAGTTTATAAACATCCTCATCCTATGGTAGAGGAGGGTGGGGACACTGGGTGAGTTCTGCACCCTGAGCCTCAGGGTAGCTTGTGTGCAGTACAGGGAGCTGGCTAGAAGCTGCAGCTGCCGCCCTTGCCTTGGTCCTCACTGTTTCCTGCTGCCATGCACTGCTGCTCTCTGCCCTATGCCACCCTGCCTGGAGCCAGCCAAGTATAGACTGAAACCTTCACAAATCATGAACTAAAGAAACCTTACCTCATTTTGGGTGTAGGGTATTTTGTCCCAGCAATGAGTAAAAAGTAACTGAGACACATACATGGTCTCAATAAAGGTCTTCTGTCTGATAAGATATGGTAAAATATTCAAACTCTGCGTTTCAGTTCTTGCTCATATTTAAAGTGATTCTAAAGATTTCCAATCATTTAGACCCCCAAACACACACACACACACACACACACACACACACACACACACACACACAGAAGACAAATTTTACATTAAACTCTGCCTCCCCTTTGGTATCCGGTGTGGTGACATCACATCATACCATCCAGAATTACTTGTACATTGACTGCTAAAAGTCACTTTATCCCTGTACCAGGAACAACATAATAATTTTGAAAGTTCTATTAAACACTTTTCTACAGTAACTTGGGACAGATGCAGAGTGAATTTTGAATGTACCCAAAACTAACAGATTGATAAAGAAGAAAGTTACAGTAACTTTATATATACAAATTATTCAATCCTGTGTGAGTAAAAGATAGACTAGAAGCTATCTGATGGCTGTCTTTGGAACTATGAAAGATGTTTCCATAAGCACAAGTTCTTATGCTTCTGTGAAGGTTTCCTATTGTGCTGAGATTTAGACTTTAATATAGTTAATTACAGTAAGATGAACCCTGTACAACTAAGTGATGCAGCTAATTAGAGGCTAATGCATCTCAGACATACCAATTGTTCAGGTCATTCTTGCTTGCCATAATGCCCCAGTCTTTAATTTGTTTGCTATCATGAAGATTTTTGGTGTCATTTATGTCACTTACAGAAGAAAATATTTCCAATTTTTAAAAAAATCTGAGGATAAACAACTTTTTGTAAAAAGCATGTCTCAAGTTCTGAATTTAATGTTTTTGAAAAGAATGTTTAATTTTTCCTTGTAGTTTATTTTGTCGATACTTTTCTTGTGTATTAATCGATAGGGGGTTATGTTTCACCGTTCTCAAAGACTAGGAAGGCCAAGGTAGAGGTGACCTTCTGCCCTCTACCCAGGTCCTAAGCAGGAAAGCTTAGAGGCAGGCTCCTTGCTGTGTTCCCTTGTAGCACGAAGAGGGCGCTGTATTGACTGGCTTTCTCCTCTGGAAGCTCCGTGTCATTGGCCTCCTGGAAACCAAAACATTTCCTGATGCCTGGCCTCCTGCAGGCATCACATCCAGCATTTGAGCTTCAGCATGATGAATTTGGAAGAACACTGACATGTATTCCATAGCAAGTACTAATTTAAAGAACATTTCGTTTCTATGTGATTAAAATAGAGTTCCTCAAGAAGTATCCATTATTGTGAGTGCTAACTGATGAAGTAGCTTCCCTGGTTTCAGAGATTCAGGGAAGCACAAAAGAACTACTAAAACCCTAACAGAGTCTGACTATGACTCCCAGGTTCAGTGTGATGCTGCCAGCTGCCAATATTTGCTCTGTTTCTTTATGATCTCTACTGATTTCTTGTTAACTTAACGCAGTGTCACAGGAAGTGATGAGGTGGACCATCTTTATTTTTGTCTTCTTTTAAGAAATTAATTCTGCCATATCTGCTACAGGTTCTGATGACTTCAAAAAAAGTGAGTATTAAATTAAAAATTTATCTTGAACATTTAATTTGAAGTACATAACCTAGTATTCTCCCAAATTAGACAGATAGTATATAAACCAAAAGTCCATTTCTTATTCTTATTCTGTCTTTAATGACAGGCTTTGAGAATTTCTTTTAAAAGTTAATCCCAACTCCCTCTAGATAATGTTTTCTTTCTAAGGTGCATATGCCCTGTAGGAAAACAAATTATATTATCATTAGAGTAGGAATGAAAGGAAACAGAAATTGTCTAGTTTGCCAAATAAATTTAGAAATGATTAATATTAAGAATTTAAACATAAACACAATGAGATTATCTTATGGATTAGTTGAGCTTTGACTTTAAAAAGATGAACATTAAATTAAAAATATTTCTTGAACATTTAACTTGAAGTACATAGCCTAGTATACTGCCAAGTTAGACAGATAGTGTATAAATCGAAAATCTTTGCTTAGTCTTATTCTGTCTTGTCTAGGGGAGGGTGGACTGTCAGGACGAGAACGTGAATGTGTCCTTGTTCCTGACGTGTGCCTGTAGTACTCACTAAGGAGTAGGGTCTTTGCCCAGTTTCTGTAGTCACCACAGGCTACATATATATTTCAGTAATACACTGCAATGCTAATAATGATGTAAGAGTGAGGTTTGGATATCTCATGAAGTGCATAGATATGAGTTAAATTAATCTTGTCGTGCTTTAAGAGGCTGTATTCATATTTTATATGGCTGAATTATGTGCATCTTAATGATTTAAGAGCGTATCACTTGGAGGCCCAAGAGTTTTAATTCAGATTTTATAGATCTTTATTTTCTTTTTTGAATAGAGGAGGAAAAGATCTTGACAATGAGCTGTTCTGAACCCCTTTCCTAAGAAAGGCTTGGCTTTCCACAAGACCCCAGGGGGATGAGCCAGGCCTCTCAGGCGAGGGAGCGAAAGGACATTGCAAACAGTACCCTATTGTGCACTTCCATCAGAGGCAGGAAACTGGAGAGTCCATGTGTGTCTCAATTCCCTACTTCTTGTCCTGCTGCCGTGTTTTCAGCAGCCTGTTCATTTTGATGTGGCAGATAAATAGGTATGGGTGGACCCAGTGGGAGGGTAAGCCTCCATTGATTGAATTGGCAAGGAAAGATGCTTTTAGTAACAGCTCCCTGCCATCTCTTTTGTAATCCTATTAGCAATATAAATGTGAGTCAATAGAAAGTTTTGGTGATGGTCCCCTGCCCGACAGGCTCCAGGGTTCTGTAATCTGTTAGGTTACACAGAAGTGTGTATTTAGAAACACACTGAGTGTTATTGTCATCTTGTATTGTTAAATCTTAAGTGAAGATTAATGCTTTTCAGTTGGTACTAGACTAGAAATTTTGTAACTTGCTATGGTCCCGCAGCTGATATAATAACTTAATAGAAAATGGGATCTCTTTTACTGTCCCATGTTTGCAAATCGAACGTGCATATGCTTTTGGGTAATAATACAGAACACCAATCCTTCATTCTTTCCAAGAGGAAGATGAACAGCATGATAACCTCATTTTAGAAAACACTGGCATCATGGTTTTTAATTACACATTCATATTCATATTCACATTTACTTCGGTATTTTCTCATAGACTATTATAGTATATCAATGTTTTCTAAACTTACCTTTAGCATATATATTCTTTTGTTCTTCAAGAAATTGGAAATGACTCTTGGTCAGCATGTTTTAACTTGGTGGAGTTAACATTTTGTGCTATGTCCTTTATTCATTTCTAAGTGCCATTGACTTCAGCTGTATAAAATGAAAGACTGGCAAGTACAAGTGTACAGCAGTCCAAAATAAGTGATGCACACATGAAATAGTCCTATGTAATTTATTTTTAGTTATGTAGGTATTTTTCATTGTTTGTCCAGTTCTCTTGATCAAAAAGGTAGGCAAGGGTTATTTTCAAACAAGAAATAGTCTTTGAATTTACAAGTGCAATGCTTAGGTATTTTTTTCTGGATATAATCACATAGCCAGAGTATTTCTTCTCTTAGTTCTTGGACCACGCCTTCCACTTCTCTAATAGCAAAGTAAGTGACATTTGATGAGAAAACTAGGTTCCAGACCTGTTGCAGTGGGACAATGATCTCATCAAACATCTTCCTGAAATCACCATCAGTTTCAGTTTAATAACTTCAAGGATTCATTTGTTGTGAAACAAAACCACGTTACTTGTAGTTGAATTAGCATCATTTTGGCAGAACTGAAGGCAACTTTTGGCTTAGTAGATGTTTGGATTCAGTTCTCTGAATATTTACTTCAAGCCAAATGTCTACCCAGACAGAAATCTGTGCTTGTAGCCATTTATTGTGACAACAACTACATCATTAGACAAACTAGTCTGGTTACAGATGATGAGTTACCCTTCATGTCCTTAGCCAGCTTCTGTCTGTGGATGATTCTGATTTAAATCAATTCAGTATGCTCTCTAATTGACAGTCAGATAAAATAGAAACAAAACCAGAAAAAATATGGTGCTCATTTTTAATGTATTCATGTAGCAGCCCTGGTAAGGAATTGTTTAACTTCTATTTTTATTAGGATCAGAAATTTTAAAGTTAAAAATCCACATTATCTGTTTGACTTAATGATTGTATTCTTGGCATTTCTTTAAACTGGTCATGTTAGCAAAGCCCTGAGGTTTTGGAATGAGGCAGCTCATACCACATAAAGTTATTATAGCAGTTGAGAATTCTTGGAGAAAAATTAACTTCCGAATTGTAGGTGAACCTCTGGTACGTAAGATACCTTAACTACTAAAGGCATTCAGCCTGCTAAATTGCCAATATTAAATCATTTTGATATTTTAAAGTTCTTAGTTAAAGGAATACAGAAGGAAAATGTACATTTTATAGCTTTCCACTAATAGGGCAATGAATTTGCCAACTGAGGAGTTTCAGAAAATAGTTCTCTGTATTAAGTACTCAAAGTGACAAATTTTAGTGATGTCATGTTACTATTGAAATTTAAAAGACTTGTACTAGCAGGAAATTTGAGAGACTGATTCTACGCAGTACACTGATTTATTTGAATTTTTTTTGTGTGTAAGCATATGACTAGTGGTACAGTGTCCATGTCATGTGTATGTGTGACTTTATAGAAGATTTTTGCCTACATGAGCTCATCAGACCCTTATACTGCTAGAAAGTGACAAGCTGGCAGATGTCACTAGATTATACCCCAAATGCTGAAAGTTAAGTAACTCAGTACGTTACTTACCTGCTTTATCTACTTATTAAATTTCAGAATTATTTCTCCAATCGTTTTGAAATTTTTGTTTCTGTCTGGATCAGAATCCTTGAAGATAATGGGCTGCCAGTGAGGGTAACCTGAAGGACAGTGAGCTTTCTTTTAATGGACATGTAGGTGTTTGGGACTGTATAAATATAAATGCTTTTTTTTTTTTAGAATTTATTTTATTTTATTTTTCTTGTTTCAGAACTGTTTGTTTTTTTTCTTTTTCTTTTTTTTTTTAGAATTTTTTATTTTATTTATTTATTTTTTTCTGGTTTCAGAACCTTTATTTGTTTATTCACTCATTTTTATGGCTGGCTCAGCCCACCCCAAGGGCAGGGCTGGTGCAGCATGTGGTGCCGGGGATTGAACCGCGGTCCCTGCAGCCACCCAAGCTTTCCTAAACAGGCGCTTTAGACCACTGAGCCATCCTGCCAGGCCCATAAATGCTTTTTGATAGTGCCTGTTACACAGTCTAAATATTGAGGAAAGAAGGAACAGACACTTAAACTGCATGCTGATTTGAAGCCTACACCCCTTACCAGACTGTTTTCACACTGTTTGTAATACTGGCTTTAAAACTTATCCAGATGTTTTCTATTACAGTTGTAAGGCAAACATGGTGCAAAAACAACAGCAGTGCTTCATGGTTGTATTCCTTCAACCAGTATTAATTCCTTACCGTAATTAAAGATGGATAGACAGGGCTTACTCAGTTCAGTGCAATGCAATCGTCAAGGGGGTAATATTTTAACTCATTTTAATTCTGCAGCCAGGTGTATTTGTGGCTATTACGTTTTTTCACTGATCTGAAATCACAGATAAATGAGAGATGATGTATACAAGTACTTTCTCTAACATTGGACAGAAATGTACTTGTATTCCTATGTAAATTAAGAGCGGCCTCACCTCTAGTTACATATGTAACTGAGTGTATTTGGAATGAAAGTTTCAGATGATATCTAAAGACAACAGATACTACATCCCCAAGCACAATGACCATGCTCAACTTGAAGGAAACAAGCACAGTGACACAGTGAAACTAGCATGTGAGACTCTGAAATGTTTCATCAAAATGAAGGGAAGATTAACAAAAATTAAAGACTATAAAAGGAGGCTCTCATTAACTGTCCTTCCCATTTCAGTACTCTGGGAAGGGAAAGGGTGTGGCCAGGGATCCTTTTGTTAGTGTGACCTTTAAGAAAATCAAAGAAAACTTACTATTTGAGGGGATGTGATGCTGTCATGTGAGAGATACGCTGCCTAATTGCCTTGAACTGGGAACAACCTGTGTGAGATTCTCTTGGATGTTCTGAGTCATGCCAAGAAAAAAAATCTCATGTGCCAGAGGAGGGCTACAGGTAAGAACTGGCATGGTGTCGTCTCTACAGTATTGTCCAAGGTGAGGGCCTGCACAGCAAGATGACCTGTGGTTTAGGAGACTTAGATACTAGAGGATAATTCAGGACTAAATAATCTGGTTATATTCATCCTTCTCAGGAAAATATAACAGGGGAAAACCCCATATGGAAGAAAAGGAATGTGTATTTGTCACATAAAGTAGGAAAGTTTCTAGGAGAGAGAAGGATACAGGTACGCTTAATAATAAATATTTATTTTTATGTCATTGAAAAATTTGATAACCAACAGAAGAGATGCATATGCAAAATTTCTTACAGCTAAAATATTATTCTAAATTTATATTAGAAACAATGACATTATTTTGTCTGTGTTGAAACTACCAAAACATATTAATGCTAAGTTTCACCTTAGATCACCCGTAAATTCTTCCAAGTTCCTGTGCTAGATTTTCAGTAATTGAATAAAACCATTTTGGGCCGGTGAGATAGCTCAGTGGACAAAGCACTTGCTTAGGCAAGCACAGGAATCAGGGTTTGATCTCCAGCACCACAAGCTTTGCCAGCCCCAGCCCCTGCAGGCTGAGCAGGCTACTGAGACCCAGCGTGGTGATACACACCTCTAATACCAGCATTGAGGAGTCTGAAATGAGAGGATCACAGAGTCTGAGCTTCATAATGAGAGCCTGTACCAAATACGTAACAACCAAACCAAACCAAACCAACCTTCTATTTTTCTATCTTTGATCTAAAGCTGGAAGGCTTTTATAATTGACATTAGTAAACTGAAAAAAAAAAACACATAGGGTGATAGTACTTATTCATCAGAATAGATGTCACATCAAGTATTACCTGTGTGTATTGACTATTTTATGTATTTTTAATATATCTTTCTAACTGTAGATTATGTGGATATTCAGTGGGTACCTTCTAGGATTTATAAGAATCTCTGCATGAGAAAGTTGACAAAATAATGTAGCTAATATGAAAAGTAGCATCACTTAAAGATAGCTTTTACCCTCTATAATTACTTTTATGTGATTGAAAAATTTGATAATCAATAGAAGAGATGCAAATGCAAAATTTTTTACAGCTAAAACATTATTCTAAATTTATATTAGAAACAATGACATTGCTTTGTCTGTGTTGAAACTACTGAAACATATTAATGTCAATAGTAAATAATTTTAATTGAATTTATAATAAAAACAAGGCAGTTATGATGATAAAATAATTTAGATTACCTTACTTCATAGTAGTTTAATAGTAAAGTTTCTTATCAAAGTCTGGTATAAACTCATTTGCCTCAATACAAATTGTTCAAAAGATTTTAACATTTTTTTGTCAAATGTAGTGCTTAAAAGGCTAATTATAAAGTAGAGGTGTACTTAGTTATCTTGAGGCTACAAATTTTTAAAGAATGAGTCACTTTTGAGCAGCTACATGCATGCATTTATAGGGATAGATGTTACATATTTAAAGACATATAGTGGGTGGTCAATATACATGCAGTTTATTCAAGTGGCATTCTAATCTTTTTCTTTTTATGTTTTATTTTTTATTTTATTTATTTATTTTTTTTAATTTAATATTTTTGTTTAAATTTAACAATGGTTATATTACATATTTTCATCATCAGATCAGTTTAGATTAATACATATAGGTATATAAGATTGATCAAACAATTAAACATTAACCCTTTTAAATCAACATTACTTTTTTTTTTTTACTTTTCCCCTTTCTTTTTTTTGAAAGTTGACATATTGCATATTGTCCTCACAATCGTTCTACAGAGTACAGTGTGTGGGCATGACCCACCTCCCTATTGATGTTGCTTAGGAAAAAAAAAAAAAAAAAGGAAAAGAATATACTTCTCTCAAGTGGCATTCTAATCTTAAGTAACAGAAATATGATGCAGGAAGTAATATTGCTGCTCATAATATATAGGCATTAGATTCATAGCTCTTTTCTTGAACTTAATGCAAGCCATTGTTCTGTTATTCAAAAAACTTGGCAGAATTCTTGCCTTATATTATTCTTAGGGTTAGACAACAAAGTGAGCTGTATATTTTAAAAAGCTAGGAAAACCATTTTGAAAACTTCACCAGAGAAAAGTAATAAATGTTTAAGGATACAGGTATGCTTAATAATAAATATGTACACATGTGTTGAAACATCATATAGTAGCTCATTAACATGTGTGGATCGTTTTATTATTCACTGGTAAAATTACATTTAATTCATAAATTGTCCAAATTTTTCTCCAAAACTATATCCTTGTATCATGCATTCCCATTTTTGGTGATTTATTTCATTTTGACGGAATTTATTAGTTTATACACTTTAATGTATTTTTTATTCTTGACTTTCTAGCAGATAATAATACGATACCTATTTCTAATACTGTTTATCACATAAGTAAACATATTACTTAATTTTTATTACTGAAATAGTGATGTTTACTGCATATGTCTTAATAAAATGTCATTTAAGTATGAGCTTTTTGTGATTACATGGTACAGCTATGTAAAATGCCTAACTCCTAATTATAATTTTTATAATTATAAATTAATAGATCTATTAATAAAGACTCCAGAAGACAAGAAGCACAATTATTTCTTTGAAGTTTTATAACTAGTCCTGGCAGTTCCTTCAACCGGCAATTATTTAGGAGTTTGTTATTTTAAATTTGTTATTTGCAGCCCACAGAGCCCTGGTTGATTTCTTTACTGTTCATGTCAATAAGCAGAGTACATGAATTTGGACCTCAGAGGGCTGTACCACTTACTGTGAAGAACCACTCCGCTCTGAAATTTATGTGTAACGTGATGTTTTGTAAGAGCACAGATTTAGCCCTACGTTTGCTCCTGAACCATAATGATCAACATTTTCTTTGTACCACTCAGCAATTTAATATCATGCTGGAGACTGATGAGTGTGATGCATGGTGTCAGGCAAGAGGAGCCAACAACTCTGTCTGCAGATTTAATAGTAAGAGGTGCTTAATGAATTCTCAGCACGGGCATGGTATACATAAACTGTTGGAACAACGTAGATTAATAAACATTACTGTTTTATCTTTACAAACATGGTTGAGTACTTGTAATAAAGCAGCATACTGCTACTTCTTCATCTAACGCATTGGTTGATATGTGTGCATTTTTTCTGGAATAGACATACATATGACATACATATTTATGTTCATGTATAGAATGTCATTAAAAGTTGACTAGCAAAACCACAGCAAAAAATAATCCACAATCTCAAAGATTTTAAAACATGATAGATTTGCCCATTACTCATTCTTAAAAGTCTGTTGAAAGATGGTGGACAACCTGCTTTGCATCGTTAGCCTTCTCTTATCTGAATGATGGACTACAATTTTGTCATTTGTTGGGAAGTGGGAGTGTGTCAAAATTCGGATGGCTCTTGGTCCTTAATGTGTCATTTGTTTTCAAATTTGCAGCATATAACATTTTATTTATAAAACTGTTTAAACACAAAAAATTCTGGTTCCACTGTATGATCTATGGAAAGCTTAGGGACAGAATGCTCTTTCATCCCAAAGAGAACATTAATGAGGCTGAATCAAATGGCTGTGTGGAAACTGAAAGAAATGGTTTAGAGAAATGCTGTCCTATCGTAGATCTGAAGGATCTGAGAATTGTTTGTGAAATCCTAGAAAACACAATATGGAAGATGAGTATGGGTAGAGCTGCAGAATAAATGTACTGTAGGGAAGTAGTTAAATGAGTTGTCTCTTTGTCAGGCTATATGTCATATTCACATGAACATCAATATTGTTTACTTATTCTTTTAAATTGAGGAAATAAGATTATAAACAGAGATCATGATGGACAGATAGAGGAGAAAGCATGTGTTAAGACACTGTTCTGTAAAGACTGTATTTCTGTGCATTTTCACACATGTTATGGTCACTTCTAAGCATATTTCCTGTCCATGCTAGTATGCCTTTCTATGTTCAGCATATGAATATGTGTAATTAAGTTTGGTTACAAAATAGTGAATTCATCTATATCCATGAAGAGATGATTGGAAGAAGAGAGGGTTGAGTGAAGAAAAGTTCTTTTGTTATGCAGAATAAAATTAGCATATATATGCATTCATGTATACAGGAAGCAGCTAGTGTACATTGGTGGAGAACAGGTACTGTGGATGCAGTGTTCTGGGATTCAGATCTTAGCTTCCTTACTTCATGTCCTTCTAACCCTCAGCTAGTTTTTTATACTCTGCTTCAGTTTCCTCATCTATTAAAGTATAATAATTTTGTTGCATAGTACACTACATTATGAACATTAAAATTTAATATTACATGAATGACAGTGATGAGTAGTAAATATTAAATGAATTTACACCTTAGAAGGGTGCCTTTACTGTTAGTAAGCAAGAAATAACTCATGCTTTTTTTTTTTTTTTTTTTTTTTTTTTTTTTTTTTTTTTTTTTTTTGTCTTTTTGAGAAAGGGTCTCGTTATGCAATTGAGGCTGGCCTTGAGCTCACTTTTATAGCCCAGGCGGATCTCAAACTCGCACCAACCCTCCTGCCTCAGCCTCCTGAGTGCTGGGATTACAGGCATGAGCCACCACGCCCGGCTACTCATGCTATTTTGACTTTCTGTTCACATACTCAGTACTGTTGCTTATTGAAAAAAGGCATTTTGTTTTAGTCTAGGCAAGGAGACATATCCACGAGGCTCTTCCTATGGTGTGATAAGATCTCTAATAATCGTATGTAGAAGGGAAGAGCCTTCTCATCCAGACAGGATGGCGGTGGGGCTCTGGAGAGGCTTCCAAATGCAGATAACTCACGCTATTTTTAAGGGAATTTGCTGAGCTCAAGGATGCCCCAGGGGAAGGTGTTGAAGGCATGAAATGATCTGGAAACTACGGAGAGTACAAACAGTAGGGCATGGAATGTGTGGAGAGGGGAACGCAGCCTCCTGGCAGAGATCTGCATCTCCTTGTAGGCCATGCTTCTTCTCGGGGCTCTTGCAGCACTACCAAAGGGCTGAGAATACTAGTATTGGTATTTTGGAACCAATCACCAGTAGACTCACAGATCTGTTACTCTAAAATCAGAATGAGCTCCCAATATGATGAGCCTCTGAGAGATTTTTAGCAGTGAGCAAGGAAGGTAAATGTTTTGTTAATGTAGCTGTCCAGTACTTTTCATGTCCTCTGGTTTTCCCATAATCTTAAATCATTTAGTCCTTATAATGAAAATGATATAACTGTAATGTGTGTGGTCTTATTTTACCTGCAATTTGTAGCAGCACATAAGTAGTAGTAATTTCATCTCTAATATGGCGTTCAGACATATGCTGTTACCATTTTAACAAAAAAATTGGTCATTTTGTCTTCTCGAGTAGAGTGTTCATGCTTGTTACAGGTCTGTGGTCACAGTTTCAGTCCAAAGCAAACCCATTTTTGTAGCTTCCATTAGACTCTCATGGGGTTCTTCTTTGTATATTGGTTTACTAGGATACAAGGTATTACTGCAGGTAGGTGTTTCAAGGCAAAAATATCTGAAACATTTTCTGGGCACATCCAAGGGAGTTGCAAGGTGAATCTCCTGTCACTACTGTCAGTGACTGTGCTGGTACAAATAATACTGGCCATATTGTGGGAAACACTGCTTGAAATAAGCTAAGACTGGCCCGTGACAAAATGAGAATTAGGAAATACAAATTGCCTGAATAAATTTATTTGAAATTTCATCCTTTTTGTGTTGTAAAAAAGTGAAATTCAGGGATTCAGAGTTCTCACTGTGGTCCTAGATGGTCAATAAGTTTTTTCAAGGATTCAGTTTCTTTATCTGTACCTGGATATGATTTGTTGGGCTACAATTTTTGGAAAACTACACCCTTCTCAATTCAGTCGTTAAACAATGAGAGCGTAGGAGGCTACAGGTGCACTTCTGATAGGTGTCAGATGGCACACAAGCTCAAAGTTTCTGCAGGAGAAATCACAATGTGTTTGAGAGACAAAGTTATGCTGAAAACCTAGACTTTATGCACTGTATAATTACTAATCTTCTTTGGTATGGTACTTCCTTCCTCTATATAAAATAATTAAAGTGTGATCTTTAACTTCGAAGATTTAACAATATGGAGTAAAATAAACTTATCCAATATACTGTGAGAACATACACTCACTTCCTTCAAGAAAGAGTCATCAAATGTCACCCTTGCTTTTGAGACTTTTCTGTATTGTACTATGTAGAACATATCTAAAAGCACTTGTTTAGTCTTGTGTGGTTTTTAATATTGTTATCATACATAATACTGTATGTAACATACAATGCATTTTATTTAAAAATTCTGTATTATCTGCTGCCTTGTGCATTATGAATTTAGTTTTATAAGAAACTTCCAGAATAATTTTCATAGTGGTGGGACTATTTTGTCTTTCTAGAAATACATAAATTGCTCATCCTTGCAAGCATGTAGTGCTATAATCTATTTTATTTCAACAATTCTGATATGTGGTGGCTTCATTAGTTTTAATGGCACACGAAAAGATTGGCAATAGAGAATGAAACAATTGTGCAATAACAATTTTTTTTTAATAAAATAAGATTCACATAATAATGATGCTTTCTACTTAAGGTCAGGAAATGTATCATTATAAGTAATTAATAATTTACATTTATATTAATCATTTTGACATATGTTTAGTCAATTCTATACACACTGCAAAATAACTTCTGTCATGTACATGGCCAATATGCATGAATTGTATGACCATATTAACAGCTACAAAAATTTTATGAAACATTTCTATGTCAAGTTAGTATGAGTTTTCAAATCAGCTTTAATAGAGATGATCTGTCTACAGAAAACATCTATTTAGTAGCCAATCATGGAGTGAACTGATCTTACTTGATCCTCACCATAAATCTGTGGTAAAATCATAGTATTTTGCAGGTGAGGGAATTGTGACTAAGTTGCTGGGAAGCCTTAGCCAAGCCTACACTGTTAATCATGTTAGAATTGTAACTGGGATGCATTCCTAATTTCCAGTACTTTGTCTAGTCAGACCAAGAATTAGTACATGGGTATGCTTAACAATGAAGCCCATGGCTATTATTTAAGATGCTCATCATACGTCTAATTCCATATCTGTGACCAAAATGGTAATCTCCATCTAGAATCTGAGTTTCTTCATATTCAGAAATTCTTGTTGAAGTAATGTGAGAGTTAACTTACTTAAATACTATATGTACCTAAGATTAATTGTATGCACCAAGAATTAATTTTGAGATGGCTCTTAGGGGTTGAGAGATTGTTGTTACCTCCACATCCAAGTAAATTAATACTCGATTTATCTTTAAAAAGCTGTACTTTTTGGTATAGTTTGAAGGGAGACATTATGTGTCAACAATTGTTATTTAAATAATCTTCAGTTGAAAATATGAACATGAATAGAAAAACATAGGTAGACAGAAATATATTGGGTTGTAAAATCACAGCTTCATGTGCTCCACACTGCTTTAATCTATAGCTTGAGCTTTATACATTTAATTTCATGATTTTGTAGAAAATTGAGATGCATTACATAATTAGAATAATCTATTTTATGTAAGTTTATACAGTTTATTTAAACAGACCTTACTGAACCTAAGTAAGCTGCATACTTTATTAACATAATTCTTTGAGATATGAGATTGTCTTTTAATTAACATTTATTTGAATTCGTGTATTTCTTTCAAAAATAAACATTAGATTTCCCATCACTGCGACAAAATCCCCAAAACCTTCAGCTTAACAGAGGAAAGGTTTGATTTGATGTCTTCTCTGCTTGGAATCTTTCCTACTGATCTTAGAAAACATCCCAAAGTCTTGCACTAATGAAGGTGTTTTGACTTCATTCTACACGGTGGCATGCCATTAACTTCCTGTTGGCATTCCAACCATCATTGATTTTCTCTGTATCTTGGGTGCATTCTCTTCCAGGGTCATTGTGCTGTCATCTACCTACTCTTCAATTCTGTGAACATGTTTCTTCGAGCCCTGTACTGTAGGATTGCAAAGTGCCCTGAGCCCCTGTTATGGTGTCCTCATTCTGCATATTCTGCTCCATCATGTCCTGTTAATTGGTTTTTCTGTCTTCTTCTAATGTCCTGCAGAATCATTAGGTAGAAATCTGCAGTGTTTAGTCCTATCAGTGCCTTTTCTATTGACTGGAATATAATCAGTGTTCAATAAATATTAATTGAGCGAGAAATCTACATTTAAATAATTTTTGTCTACTGTAAAACCAAAAAACTTGACTTTTTATTCAATCTTCAGAATGAAGGTTAATTTGAAACATTGCCATGAGTTACCATCATGTAGCATCACAATCCATCATAAATAATTCTGTATCAGTTTAACTGTTGAAACAATATTGAATCATTAAATAGTTGGTAATTGTTCTTATATGCAGAAAAGATCAACAATATAGATTTTTGTATAGAGAACGAACAAGATGAGCATTATAAGATACAGAAACAGAGTTTGAAGTAGAAGTTCATTTAGGAAGTATTTACATTTATTCACAAAAGTTGAATTTTTAAAATGCTTTGATCTTTTGAGAGCTTGCATTTTTTTATTAAATTAAATTTGTTGTTTTACTTTTTGAGACAGCATTTCACTATGTAGTTCAGCCTTGCCTTGAATTCATGTTTTAGCCCCAGCTTATCTCAAGGTTTATAGCAATCCTCCTGCTTCAGCACACTGAATAGTATTAAATTTTTAATTAATAGTTTAAATCATAAAATTGTACATTTGAAGGATATTGTGTACTTTCTAATAAATGTGTATATTTTAATAGGATCAATGAATTGGTATAAACATTTTATTTTTCCTCTTTAAAGTTTCCTTGGAACTATTGTTATAACTTATGCATTGTAGAGATATAAAAGTATCCTTATTAAAAATCCCATTTCTTTTCATAATATTTTATCAACAAAGACATCTAAATGTAATTAAACTAATTAACTATGTATAAAAATCATGTAATATAATATTTCACCACAATGTTTAAATGAACACTTCAGTGTGAGGTCTTGATAATATTAACTGATTTTCACTATAAAACTTAATTAATACAACATTAATCATGTTGGTATTTTTGATGAGAGTGTTTGCCAGGGCGAATAGTTTATCAGATATAGACAACAGATATTTATTATATTCACAGAGAAGAGCAGAAATCCTTAAGGGACATTATCTTTTCACACATTGGCTTTTGGTTCAAGTTCTTGCTGAATAAAATTTAGTTTTATTGATCCATTTTTCCAAATTTAAAGATCACATATACATGCTCTGAAGGGTGATGAAGAAAAAAACAGTGAACAGTGTCCTTATCCCTGTGATCCAAAGATAGTAAGTATTTTCTTTATGTTGTTACTATCCTTAATGTCTGTTTTGTTTTGTTTTTAGCTTTTAGATTCTAATACACAGACAATTCAGTTTTCAAATTATTCATTTCATATGTCATGACTATAAACAATTTTCATTCTTCTTTAAAAATTACACTTGTTTAATGGCCACATGATATTTCATATATAATATATTTCTTTTTTCCTTTCTTTTTTTTTAATGGCCAGCTGAGCCTGTCCTGGAGGTGGGGCTGGCACAGCATGTGGTGCCGGAGATTGAACCAAGGTCCCTGCGGTTGCCTAAGCTTTCCTAAGCAGGCACTTTAGACCACTGAACCATCTTGCCAGCCCTCAAATATGACATATTTCTAAACCAGAATTGTTTAGGATTTTCTCTATTACAATTTGGATGCCCTTTCTTGATTACTGTGGCCAGTGCACCTAGTATTATGTGACAGAAAAATATGGTAAATATTTAAAAATTTGCTACAGTGTCATACACAGTGCCATTACTTGCCTTTTGAATACTTCTCTCTTTAATAACATCTATCCCATCATTCTCAGAAGTCCTCTTTCATGAGTGTCTTTATGGTACTGTGTGTCAGGCTCGATGTCCTGAATTCATTCCAAACACCTACCTTTTATGGTTATTCTGACCTTGGGGAAGAGCTAGGAGTTGCATGGTGCCACATCTGAAGACCAAGGTGGAAGAAGACACACCCTGTTGAGGTGAGCCTGTCTGCTCAGTTGGCATTCAACGATCGTGTTGACTGTATATTTGATCACATATTGTGAAGAGACTCAGACAACTTCCAGGACTGCCTCAAAAAGTGGCACAAACAATGAGATAAATGTGTCTAATGTGACGGGATGTATTTTGAGGGGCAATTGTTGCAATGTGTCTTTTAATAAATTTTGTAATTAAAAAATTACTGTATATATTTACAATAATTCAAATATTGAGTAAGAGTAGTGATAATGGGGACTCTTGTCTGGCAGAAACTGAGATAATTCATTCGGCTTTTCTGTTTCATATGATGTTAGCAATGGGCTTTTTATTTATAGATTTGATTGTATTAAGGTATGTTCCTTCTATTTATTTTCAAAGCTCTTTTAATGGAATGATGTTGAATTATATCAAGTGATCTTTGTCTATTGAAGTGGGCAGGTGGTGTTTGCCCCTCATTTATGTTGATGTAGCGAAGGTCAGTTACTGATTTGTGTATGTAGAGCCATTCATCCCTGGGACAAACCCCATATGATTATGTAAATAAAGCTTGCAGCATATGTGTTGTTGAAGTGAACACTAAATAAACTTTCTGGTAGGTTTCTGACTTCATTTTCTTAGTTTTGGATTGATGATTTTTGCACTGGTTTTGTTATCAGGTTAGCCTAAAAGAATGAGTTTAAATGAATTCTTTAAATTTTTGAGATAACTTCAGTTATATTTGTCTTCTTGATATATTTTGGAGAACTGAGCAGTGAAGAAGCCACGTGTTCCAGGGTTTTTTTATGGGTATATGTCATTTATAAAGATCTGTCTGTCTGTCTGTCTGTCTTAAGCATATGCTTGATAGATATGTTCACTTTATATGAAGTCCACAATCATTTTAGGAAGTAGGTACTTGTGTATAATATGGCCTGGTTCTATTTCCCTTCCCCTATGTACGAGACTCCCTCTGTCCCGGTATTCCCTTGGTATGCTTGATAAAATGTGTCAATTTGAGAAGTATAGAGGTCAACTAAGTGACTCCACAGGGGACCAGGGTGCTCACTTGGTAAACATCTTAAGTCTGAACAAGAGGAGGCACAGGGATGGTGTGAGTGCTACATGCCCCCTGGGTAGGCAAAGCCTGCTTACACTATAAAGGAGAGAAACAGGTTTTCTCTTACCCTTTTCTGGTCTTGTTGCTTCTTCTGTCTTCTGCCACCTACCCCTGTGCCATGCCACCGTGCATTGGAGCCAGCTGACTATGGACTGAACCCTCCACAAACCCTGAGCTCCACAAGTTTCTCCTTCCTCAAGTTGGAGCCTCAGATATTTTGTCTCAGCAACACATGAAAAGTAACACAACTTAGTCTCCATTTTCACTATTGTTTTTTATTATTTTCAGGGCATATGTATAATACTAATATATAAGTTCAAGAACAAATACCCGGCATGTTAAGGTTTTTTCTTCACCTTTCCTACTGTCTTCCCTGGACCTCTCTTCATTTTCAAAGCATCTATGCCACAGCTTTCTTCTATCGTTTATTTTGCTTTTTATACTTAGTCTTTCTGAAATGAGAGGAGCTATATTTCACTGCCACATGTATGTCTGATTTATGTTACTTAACATTATCACTTTAATCCTTTGACACATAACTGGGTTTTGTTTTTCAGGTCTGCTATTTCTTCATGGTTCAATCTTGGTAAAGGCATATATTTAGTAATTCATCATTTCTTGGGGGTTTTAAAATTTGTTGGCCTACAGTTGTTCATAATGGCCTTAGTATAGATGCATTTTTTAGGAATTGATCTAGCTAAAGAATCATTCATTCTATCTTTTTGAAAAACTGTTTGTTAGTTTGATGTTTTGTGTTTTTAATTTAACTTATTTTATTTATTTCAACCCTGATCTTTGTTTCTTTCCTCCTCCTATTTTAGAGATTGATTTTTTCATATTTTTCTGGGTATTTGATGTTCAATTGATTGCTATCTTCCTATTTTTCATATAATATTGCATTAATCCTTTCTTTAAGTACTGCATTTGCTGTACTGAGTAATCTCAGTATACTGTTTCCATTAATAATCTGAAGAACTTAAGTTTTGATCTATTTATTCATGGGCTCTTTTATTTTTCATTTTTCATTTTTAGCTGTATGTATTTGGTATAGGGTCTCTCTACACAGCTCAAACTCCTAGTCTGAATTAGCGTGCCTGAGGCAGGGCCGGCACAGCATGTGGTACCGGGTATTGAACCTGCATCCTTGCACTTGTCTAGGCAGGTGCTTAGACTGCTGAGCTATCTCTGCAGCCCTCATGGACTCTTCCAATTGAACATTTAATACGTTTACATTTAAATTAACTATTGATAAAAGGTACCACAATTACCATCTTGTCTCTTGTTTTCTAGTTTAATTCAGCTTGTTTAGTCTTCTTTCCTCTCTTCTTTTTTTATTGTTTAAATTTAACATGGGTTATATTACATATTTTCATCATCAGATCAGTTTAGATTAATACATATAGGTATATAAGATTGATCAAACAATTAAACATTAACCCTTCTAAATCAACATTATTATTAGTTTTTTTTCTTTTCCCCTTTCTTTTCTTTGAAAGTTGACATATTGAATATTGTCCTCACAATCGTTCTACAGAGTACAGTGTGTGGGCATGACTCACTTCCCTATTGATGTTGCTTAGAGAGAAAAAAAAAAAAAAGGAAAAGAATATACTTCTCTTTGGACTAAGAGGAAGCAAGTACATATACAGTCAAATGTTCTGCAATTGCAGTGGGCTATTTCTTCTCTTCTGATGATGTTTTCCATTCTTAACCTCAGTGAATGAAATTTTATGAATCTTCCTCATTTGCAAACAACACTTTGAACATCATTAAAATGAAAATGAGTGGCTGGAAAACCACTGACAAATGGTTAATATTTAGCTGGATTAAGATCCGTCCAAAATCAAATGAAAAATTAATTCTGTGATGCAGATATGAATAAAATATGGGTACGCTATTCATAAAAACCCAAACAATTGAAAATGTGATGAACATTAATATTTAATTGAATAGATCCAGAAGGAATCAACACTGCTATATTCTTTAACCATGAGATTGGCAGGACTTTAAAAAGCTTATTGTACGGTGAAGATATAAGGAAAAGGGGAGCCTAATACCAAACATGAATGCAACCTATTAAAATTAAATCAAGGGAATTTTTGACATCCCTTTATTTAGAACTCTATTTCAGAAAAATATCCTGATAATGCAAAAGTAGGACAGGTAATTTCCACAAGAAGAAGCAGCTTGCAGGTTTTTGTAAGGGTCTGAAGTATAAAATTAAATTCGGAAGTAAGTGATGTTATTGATTGCCATCAGGTAATTAAAAGGTGATACTAGAGGAGAGTGGGATGAGTGTAAACACTGATATTCTGCTGCCCAGTAGGGTGCTGAAAGTGGCAGAATATTTCAAAAAGCAGAAGATAAAAGTTTTAATGTTCTCATCATAAAGAATGATAAATCCTTGAATGCACATTTGTGTTTAACCTAATCTATTAAAAAATGTATACACATATTGAAACATAAGATGGTACTTCATAAATATATATCAATTTCATGTTTATCTATCAGTTAATAAATTTTGCAAAGTAATACAAGAAAAAATGAACTGATACTAATTTATTGTTTAGAAAACAATCGTGTTACAAACCAGTTATTTTTATATAGAAACGTATTTATTTGGTGGAAATGTAGGAATGCACTATGTTAAGAACTACGAAGAATCCCTTAAATTTATCTTACGCTTTGGTCTAAGAAAACTAAGTCACAAACTTTAGAAATGTTTAAAGAATTTTTTATAAAAAGCCATTTTATTTTATTTTTATGTATTTAGTACAGGGTCTACAGAGTTTCACTATGTAGATCAGACTTGTAGTGATTCTCCTGTTTTCAGCCTGCCAAGCACTGGGATTACTGGGCCAGGCCACCATGCCCAGTCTTATTTACTGTCTCAGTTGGCCCTGGCAGGGGGGCTCACAGGGCACACATTGGGGATCAAACTCCTGGTCCCTGTGTCTGCCTAGGCAGTCACTTTAATCTGCTCAGCTATCTGGCCAACCCATTAAAAAGCCATTTTAATGTATTATTAAATAACAACAATTACCTGTTGGAAGCACTGATTTGATCTTGCCATAGCTGAAGTAGTTATTATGAACTGGTTGTACTGAAATTCCTGCCACCTTGAAATGTTCATACTACCTTTGTTATTTTTATTTTTTGAATTCCTTGCATACCTTTCAGTTGCGATAAAGACACCATTTAGGGTTTTTTTTTTTTTGTTGTTGTTGTTGTATGTGAGGCATTAATCTTATTCTAATAATTTTATAAGTATTAACTTTCACAATGACCTTATCGTATACTTGTCTTCATTTAGAAGAATGAAGTATTGATCATGTTGCAGAGGCAGTTAGTAACATAGGGTTTGTATCTATGACATGTTGTTTTATTTGTTGATTTTGTGTGTGTGTGTGTGTGCGTGTGTGTGTGTGTGTGTGTGTGTGTGTGTGTGTGTGTGTGTGCCAGCGATCAAACTCAGGAGCTAGTGCTTGCCAGTCAAGCACTTATGCCACAGAGCTATCTCCCCAGCTGGTAGTGTGATCTTAGAGTTCCTAGATGATATGACTGTGTAGGTCAGATTTTTAAACATTTGGCAGTTTAACTCTAGAGAATCATCTCTGCATTTGTTCTGAATTTTCAAATATCACAACCCTCAAATAGTCTCCAGAAAAATACAAACTTTTTTTTTTAAACCTTACAAGACAAGTCTAGAGTTCACAAGAACATTTTGAAGGGATATTGCAAATGTATTCCATGGTTTCTACTGTTTTCTGGGTAAGCAGCTCATCTCTTCCTATCTGAGTGTACGCTGAAACACTAGAATTGTCAGCAGCATACTTTAGAATTGTGAAAGACACCGCATCACACGGAAGAAGGCAGCTACTCTGTATTAGGACCCAACTGCCATTCCCACAAAGGGCTGTCTCACAGTCTGTAGAAACTTCAGTGATCACCTACTAGATGGTTCTTCTTTTGTAGGCAAACAATACTGTATAGCAGTGACTGTTGAATCATAATCATAACCACACCCAAGCCAAAGAGGCTCACAGACACCAGTAGGACATCAGTGCAGGAACTTCTTTATTTCTTTGCACAGGCTTAATTCTTTATTTTTTTAGGAATTCTGGTGAACTGATTATCATGTTTCAGTAGTCACCTTTTATATATCTCACTTACAGTTTAGTTATATTTATTAACTTATAATAAATGCCCACAAATCCACAGCGAATCTCAAAACATTACTATAATATATATATATATATATATATATATATATATATATATATATATGAAGATAAATGCTCCTTTCTAGTCTCTTGCCTTTCTTTATCTTTAGTTTTCTATATGAGGTAATCATTTATTTATTTGTTTATTTTTTGGACTTTTTGAGAGAGGGTCTCGCTATGCAGTTCAGCGTGGCCTTGAGCTCACTTTTGTAGCCCAGGCTGATCTCAAACTCACACTGATCCCCCTGCCTCAGCCTCTCAAGTGCTGGGATTACAAGTGTGTGTTACCCTACCCAGCTCAGAAATCACTATTTTAAATATGCTTTTATAAATATACTGCTAAAAGAATTACACATATACCCCAACTCCACTTTGACTTTTCAGGAGGTAATGTCAGTTTATGTGATGTACTCTATTAGATAATTTAAAAATATTACGTTATTATAAAATTATGACAATGTATCCATTTTAGTATGTGTACTCAGTAATATTTATAGTAAGTGTATATATATATATATATATATATATATATATATATGCATACCTGTGAATTTTTTGGGTCTATTGATGCATTCCCATTACATTAATAATCACAGTTTGGATTTTAAAGTTGCTATCTGAGCTCACCTAGTTTTTACTTAGTCTCATGCAGTCCCACTCCTGCTGGTCAGTATAACCAAAGCTGCCAGGATAAAGGTTATTCTGTTGCTCAATTACATTTGAAAGTGCAGTGTCATTTCTTATTCTGTCTATTTTTAAAACTAAGTCATTTGTACTGTGTTGTTCATGGTAGAGATTCTCTCAACTATGAACACCTTTTATTTTTGTTAATTTTATAATTTTTTATGGAAACACCGAACAGGGTAATTATAGAGAAATTACCATGCAAATATATAAAATAAACAACTAGCAGCACATGGAAGAAAATTACATAATAAGTGCTGCTGTAGTAAACTTTTTTTTTGAACTTGAATTTCAAAAGAGTGTTACAGATGTAAATTTCTAAAATTCACACCTTAAATGATGTTGCTATATAATATTAAGAAGATATAAATGATCTAGGTGATAATCCAGTTTTATTATATTACAGCAGTGTAATTAATGGACTTGAATTTTCATAATTAAAAATGATTATAATAAAAAGAAAAAGATTGATTCTAATACATTATTCTGAAGAACAAGAATAATAGTATATGAATAAGTACAGTTAAAGTATTAACCCCAAATAATTTTCTTATTGTAAAATTGATATTTTGGATGTCATATTTAGAAGGCGCAGTGAATTTCTCTCATTGTTTTAAATTACCTAAAATTCAGAAAATGTATTTGTTAGTACAGTTTGTTGTAGGATTTATTTCTTTAGGAAAGAGTTTTGCAATGTGTTTGTAAGTGGGGCTGTGTTAGCTAACGTGGGGTCATTGCCCCTTAGTTGCTGAGCTCACCGGCCAGTGAATCTATGAAGGAGCACAGCATCCCACGACCCAGCCTCCCTCAACGCCCTGCGTCTCTGAGTATAGGACAGCCTGGGGGACACTTGCCATGCAACCCACAGCAGGGGTCCTAGAACGTGTATTCACCTGGCTTTTGCCCTAATACATACCTCTATACCACAGAGATAAGATTATGTGCCTGCCTATCCTCACAAAGGTGAGTGTATGAGATGGATGAAATCATTCATATCAGTTGCCTGAGAGGGAGTGCCTGCCTACATTCAAATAGTTTTAAATTAATATTGTTGTTAAGTAATGGTGTATGTTAAGCAAATCATAATAAGTACATTAACCATCTCATTTGCCCATCAGCAAATACTATCTTCCAGTTTAGTGCTTTTGATTCATGTAAGTATAGGGCCTTGGTCTTTGAAGAGCTCCCTCAAAAATGAATAGGGCTAGGAAGTAAGTGTATTTTATTATTAAAGAAAGGATTACAATTTTTGTTTGAAGACCAGATCCCTAGAGCCAGGTTTGATGGTGTCCGCCTCTACTCCAAGCACTGAGAAGGCTGAGAAAGGAGGAATGTCATGAGTTCGAGGCCAGTGTGGTGTATGAAATGAACTCAGGGCCAGACTGAACTACAAAGTGGGACAGTGTCTCACAAACAAACAAACAAAGAGTAGGACCTCAGAAAACTGAAACATGATATTGAAAGGCACTCTACTTCGTAGCTGAGCAAAGGCAAAGACAGATTTGTAAATTGCAGGATGAATACATCTAAGCAGGTTCTGAGTTGGAGAAAGTAGAGAGGCACATGTAATAACGGGAAAGAAAAATTCAAAGGATGTAAGCCGTATCATTTTGGCCCATATCCTTCCCTGGAGACTGTTACACCTCTCGTAAGTTGTCTCTCTTAGGGCCTTCTTTGACAGGCTTGGCAAGCTGCAGTACCTCAAATTGTGGGCTGTAGTTGGTGCTGAAGAGAGCGCGCAGCTGGAGAACACAGAGCTTTGTGCATACAACTCTAGTTGCACCCTGATTTGATTTCTGTATGTGGGAAAATTGGGCATTTAGGATTCTATATACTGGGCAGATAAATATTACTTTTCCAATTTATTACTCGTATATTAAAATGGAAAGTGAAACTACTTATTTTAAGGAGGGCTACAAATATCTATAGAGACTGATAAGATTTTCTAGCCAGCAGTCCGCTGAGATATTGCTCAAAGATTATGGAAACACTGTTTC
This sequence comes from Myocastor coypus, assembly GCA_004027025.1. Taxonomy (NCBI): domain Eukaryota; kingdom Metazoa; phylum Chordata; class Mammalia; order Rodentia; family Myocastoridae; genus Myocastor; species Myocastor coypus. The sequence goes on along the minus strand of PVJA010000794.1, from coordinate 55,928 downwards.
TCTCTATCTTTAGATTTAATGAGAAACAAAAGGGCTTTTGGAAGCATTTAATCATTTGTACAAGATAAGGGACATAATATGTAATAAAACCCTAGAAAGTGTTTCCTGTAACTACTTAGGAAGGCAACAGTGCCTGCTAGTAGTACACTGCTTTTGTTCTTAGTTGGCCATGATGGGTATGGAGACCACGCATAGTCTGTTATCACTGTGTAGGCCATGCCACCCAGCTGTTGGTGCACCTAGTAGATAACTGGTGCTTCTATAACTTCTTCAGTGAAACTCAGTAAATTGCAAATCATGCAAAGAATCTAGCACCCACTAGAGCATGTTGTGGTTTCTGTCTAGGTGACCCCATGAAGCCTGAGTCATTGAGATTTTTTTTTTCAGAGATGGCTGAATCTAGAATGTGTGATCGATTTGTGGTCCCCCAGTAGACTGGAACAGAAAGAGGCTTGTGTGGCTGGCTCTTTTTGCTTTCCCTGTCTTCCACCACCATGAACAGTTGCCCCTCAGCCAGGTGCCACCCTGCCTTGGAGCCAGCCAGTTGTGGATTGAGACCTCGATAAACTGTGAGCGAAGTAAACCCTGCTTCCTTCGATTTTGGAGATTATTTTCTCTCAGCAATGAGAGAAGAAATTAAGTCAGAGCACATGGCAAAAAAGAGACAATGTTTTAAATTTTCTGCTATTGGACTTTAGTTTTATGAAAAGCCAAGTAAAGCTTATGCCACTGAATGTCAAAATCTTCTAAAGCTGTGATGTATGGCTACTTAAAAAAATGTCTTATAATTTTACATTCTGATTTCTTGTGACAAGAGGTCATTTATTAAGCCTAACTTTTTCTTTCAACTGGTTGTTCACAATTTACTCTAAAAGGATGTGGATTCTTGCCAGTAGGCAAGTATAGCTGGAATGCTAGTGAGTGATACCAACATTTCCAGTGCTACCAGGAATTATATAGTTAAGTGAAAGAAAATATGGTCAATGAAATACCTCGAACATATACTAAAGTAATGATGAAAATGAAAAGATTGTAGCGAGGGAGAGAAGTAATCACTTCAAAATAATTTTAAACAGACAGATAGTATTTCCTAGAAATGTTTCTAAAATGAGAAAATTAGTTTTGGATGAAAAGGTTAAGCATGAATTGTTTTATAATGATCATTGTGCTCCTTCAGTTTGTATTCTCACATGACTAGAAAATGACATGAAGACACACTGTCTGGTAGCACAGTTACGCTGCCCTTCTGTGCTGTTGGTTCAAGTACTAACAGATTTGTATGTTATGTAAACAAATGGGTATTTTGCTGGTAGGAAAATTTGTATTGTGCAAATATTTTCAAAAGAATGAAAACTAAACACTAAGCAACCATTCCTTTTTATTTTAAGTCAATTCATTTTTGTCTTGTGCTTAACAGGAAGAACTGAAATATCTTAATAATGAGGATGTGTTTGCCACTATGGAGGTTATTTTATGCAGACTAACAATTCCAGCAGCATGTTAGAATGCAGGTTTGGATGGAGTTGAATGACTGCTGGAGTCTATGATAATTTAATATGGAAACCTTTTCAATATCCACAGAGATGGACATTGGAACTATATATATTTTTCCGTCCCATACCACCTTCTCAGAAATCTCTAGTTGTGAAACTGCTGTATAACTCAATATACAACATAGTTTTGTATTATCCTTGATTATTTTCTGTTATTAGGAATCGAACTCAGAGCCTTGTGTCTGACAGGCAGGTGCTACGCCACTGAGCTATATCCCTGGCTCAGTAGCCCAGGTCTGAAACTTTCACCCACTAGTTTTTTTTTAATCCTCTCATAATATACATCTCTTTTCCTTCACAATCCTTCCTAAGTATGTAAGATGAATACACTGTTTTCTACAACTTTATTTTTCTGAATGAACTATTCACAAGTGTTTTCTAGTTATTGTTTTTTAAAATCTCAGCATAGGATGGTAACTGATATACTTTATAAACATTTTTACATATTATTTTATCATTAACTTCAGGATTGTGTTAGAGTTATTTTAAACAAATATTCTACAGCCCAATGTAATGTTTGATATATTATGTAAAATAAAAATTTTTTGTAACATTCTAATATAAGTGCCATGAGGACCGGCCAGATACCTCAGTGGATTAAGGCACATGCTTAGGCAGTCACAGTGGCCAGGGTTTGATCCCTGACATGCCATGCTGTGCCAGCCCTGCCCCTGAGGTGTGCTGAGAAGGGATTGAGACTGGGAGGGGTGGCACATGCCTGTAATCCCAGGTCTTGAGAGGCTGAAAAAAGGTGGATCACTATGAGTCCAGTCTACTAGTAAGACCCTGTAGACCCTATGGGCCATGTCCTAAAACACTATGACAACAACAACAAAAAGTAAGCGCAATGATCCCTATTTAGAGTGTATCAAATTGCAAATCACTGCGTAGTGAGCAGCAAAATATGAATAGATCAATTTACATGACTAATAAGGTTTTTGTTCGCTTGTGTATTCCTTCAGTTGTCTTTGTTTGATTTCCACTTACTCTCCTTTCTTCCTCACTAAAGCAAATCTGCTGTCATTATCTCCTTCTACATAGAAGCAATTCCTATGCAGACCTTTGAAAATACTTATTCAGTAATGCTTCTTTTTCCCTTTCTGAAATCATTCATCATGGATTGAAATTGTGGTTGCAACTGCTACTCTAAGAGAAAATATTGGCAAGTCGAACCCAGACTACTTCTTTATGAGTCTTACCTTCAGACTTTTGTACTACCTAGTGTTACTTGTAGCTGTCCATACTTCTTTGTGTCCTCCAGTTCACTCATATTATCCCTGAAGTTATCCCTGGAGTCCCATCCAGTTCACCTCATTAGTGCAGTCTTTCCAAGTAGAAAGAACAAGCTACTCTTACATTAAGAAGTTTTTTGAGGAAATAATTGAGAGTGTTGCTGACCTTCTTAAGGTCTAAGGAGGTAAATGATATAGTCTAAGTACTAAAAACTACTATGTCATATTAATATATATGTGTAAAAGGGGAGTCATATAATCTGAAGAGAAACCAGAGCACAGCAGAGATGTGTAGATCAATAATATGATACGTATAAAACACAGATAATGGTACATGAGTGCTGCAGAGAGATGAGGAGACAGGAAGAAGTGATTCGTAAGGAAAGTATTTGAACTGGATTTTAAGGGAAGATCAGTATCTTACTCTTCAGGTTACCTTAGACTTTTATCACATAGCATCTTTATGAACTATCCCTGTACTCAAATAATGCATCTATTTACTGTGCTGTGAATTCTGTGTACCTTTGTTACTCATCGAGTTTTGGTACCCAATGCATCTCAGAGATGCAGTTGAATGTGAAGAGGCCTAAAAATTTAAGTCATCTCCAGAATTTATCTCTTTCCCCTCTTATCTTTTCTTTCTTACATTTTACAAAATCCTTCTTGGTTTTCATTCTTGTTACTTTAGTGAACTGGATGCCTTGGGTTCCATCTCATTTAAGTGTTTTCCCATTTTTCTTTACTTTTTTAAACTTAATGCCTTCAGTGATGCTTGTAAGTTGTCCATGGTTGATTGCTTTATTGCTAATAATTAGAACGTGTAGGAGATGATTACTTCTCTGAGGCATCCTCCAGGGACAGCTGGTTTGGAGGTTTTGAGTCTGTTGCAAGACTTTACCTACCTTTTCAATTTGTTGGGGAGGAGAAGTTTGCTGCCTATTTGGCGAAGCCCCTGGTTCTTCAGCACTGTGCAACCATGTTTTCTGTGATTCTTAGTAATCCCAGTCTTGACATATCAAGGAGAATTGCTTTTTAGAACAAGTAAGTCACTGTTTGATAAATGTAACCTCAGCCATGACAATAGAATTGAACATAGCCTAGAAATGAGAAGCTAAACTAACCATTGATTTGTTACCTTTGACCATATGAACTAAATTTGTGGTTTTATGACAAAATCTAAAGTAAACCATGAAATTTTATGCAGTGTCCAAGACCTTAATATGTCAATTTTGCCTTCAGAATTTACATTTTAAATGAGTTAAGAAGAAAATAGAGAAGCAAAAATAAAGAAAAAATAAAATTAAGGTTGCAGAACAAGACGAGGTCATGCTAACATTGGGAAACTGGTGTAGAAGATTGGACTGAAACAGGAAGAAGAGATAAGAAAAACAGAACAGGGTAACAACTGCAAAGAGGCTAGAAACTATATATTGACATTCATATAAAAATAAGATAAACCATGGAGAAAAATACAAAAACAAAAAAGAAAATAAAAAAGCTGAACAACAAAATAATAGGGAAGAAAAAAACAAAACAAAACAAAACAAAACAAAACAAAAACAAAAACAATGACAACAACAAAAAGCCCGTTTCCAGTCTATCTTTGCTGTCACTGGTGGACATGTACAGTCAGAGTCCTGTTCTATGGCAGTCTACCCAACAAGACAGCAGTAATGTTTTGGCATGGTGGTGGATAATCTCAGCCAGCCTGCACCTTCTGGCTGAGGCCAGACTCATTCAGCCTGCAGATATAAGCATATCTTTCACAACCCTGAACCCAGCACAGAGCCTCTAGATGGAGCCAGCAGCAACTCTGCATTCTGAGCTCACACAGCCACTCTCACAAGATGTCTCTTGGCCAGATACTCTCTCACGCAGGACGACTGAGACCCCAGCACTCATCAGCAGCCAGTGCAGTCCATGTGTGTGTGTTCATGTGTATGCGCATGCATGTGTGCATGTGTGTGTGTGTGTGTGTGTGTATGTGAGACAACGTCTCTGTATGTAATGCAGCCTAGCTTCGAATTCACAGCAGTCCTGTTGCCACAGTCTCCAGAGTGCTGGGGTTACAGATGTTTAGCACTATGCCTGATCTTGCCTTAAATTTATTCCTTTATTTTACTTAGCTTTGTATTTTTTGTCATTAATTTTTTGACCTGTTGTAAAGCTTTATAAATATAGTGTAAGCCTTATTATAAATCAATATATCTACATAATGCTTGCACTGAATTTTTAAATAAAGGTTGAATAAATGGAGGAAGTCCTTAGAAACATTTAGAGTTTATCTTATACAGAAAGAAATGAGGATACATAGATATGAACAACTTCATAATTTCATCAGTACTTAGAATCCTAGATATGAAACCAACTGTTGTTTATCCTTTCCACAGCTTGTTGTGGATTCTGTGAATGCCAAACTGTGCTTAGTAGTAACCAAACTAAGTGTACTCGTCTACTTATAGTGAAGATAATAGTTATTACTTCTTCTATACACCAAGCTAAAGATACAGAAGTAACTGTACTTTGTATCTGTATTCCAACAGGAGGTTCATCCATGAAAGTTGATTAAAATATTCAGGTAGGAAATAGCAAGCAAGTAAGAACAAGAGACAAAAGAAAGATGAGAAGATTCAGAGTGACTGATTGCCTATCTTAACATTTAGGCAAATAAGAGACTAAGGCAGAATGGCATTTTTATAACAAGTCAGCAGTCAACAAGATATTTTAAAGTATAGATAAAATAAATCAGGGTATCTCTGCGTAAACTGCCAAAGTTTGGGTATGTGTTAATTTAAATGTCAAAACTTTTTTAGTGTATTTTTTAGAGAAGGATCTATAAGGTATAGAGAGTCTCACTACTAGATCAGTCTCATAGTGATCCACCTGTTTATAGCTTCCCAAGAGCTGGGATTACAGGCTTGTGCCACCACACCCAGTCTCAGTTGCCATCTCAGTGCACCCCGTGGTCAGGACTGGCACTACAGGCCCAGGGATCAAATCCTTGGCCCCTGTGTCTGCTCACAGGGGCTTTAATAAATGTTAGATTTTTTAGCACATAACCTGTGTTTTAAAATTTTACCTGTTATTATCCTCAACTATAGGATGTCTGTTTTCCTTTAATTTGCTGTTGAAATTCATAGTAATATTGTAATGTACTAGAAAAATATAGTATAAAACAAAACAAAAAACTCCATGCTACCACTCCTTTTGTTTAATTGCCAGAGACACCGGTTTAATACTAATAGAAAAAAGACAAATGAAACTAAGAACAATCAACCCCAATCTTCAAGCTTATTTCCTGAATGCAGTGACAAAACTGGATATTTTCACTTTGCTGTATATCAAAAAGGGTTTTCTAATTTACACAGACAATGTTGATCATGTGTAGGCTTGTTTTAATCTTTGAACTGGATGCTGAATCATTTAGGGTTTTTTGTAGTTTGCTCAGGAAGAAAAATGTGGTTTCTCTTAAGAGTGAGAAATTCACAATCTTTGCGTAGTTACGTCTTTACATGCATCCTTTATAAAGTCACTGCACTGGATTCTGCATACTTAAAAACTTCACCAGTTCTTTTTACCCTGTATAGGGTTTGTTTTACATACAGAATTAATCACAGTAGGTATTTATTTGATATGCTGAAGTAAGTCTCAAAAAAAGCATTTTTGCTGCTAGTGCCTACAGTTTTTTTTTTTTTTTTTTTGAAGTGAATTTGTCAGCCCCTATATATGGCTCAGCTCAACTAGGTAACTTAAGTTGTTTATTTGCATTAAAGTATAATTTTTCAATTAGTTTGCAAGGGATGAGTTTTACTGTCATAAGCATGAAGTTTCCAGCTACAAAATTCTTTTTCTCTCTTTTGAAAAGCAATGTGTTATAGAGCATAGTACTGTACATGGGCTTTGTGTGTACATATCAATTCTACGAACATGGAATTTAAAAACAATTCTATCCTTCCTTTGCATTTCTGACATTGTCTCATACTGAATTCACTCCTGAAATTAAATTGCCAGATGTTTTCTTAGCAAAAGCCATATTCGTTTCCATTACTTTTAGAAAACTGACTTTAGGTGGAAATGAATGGGGAAAATGAATGCTATAATTATGTCATTAGGTGAGCATAAATTATTGCCATTTTGCTCTTACATATGGATAAATTTTCTTGCACATATATGGCTACATTTAAATGGTTATAAAATTAAAACATAGCTATTACATTGCTTCAAGCTGATGGAAAAAATCAAGTAGTCTTTGGCATGACCTTTTCATAAGGTTTTCTGCCAATGTAATGTCTTAGTCCTATAAGGAAGTCTTGTTTCTTTGGAAGCAGAAGACTAGGGAAGATGTCAGAGCCCTTTGCCTGCCTGCCCTAAATCATTAGGCCTGCCCTTTCTTATATACTCTCTGTCACAACTGAGTGAGAGAGAAATAACTGAGGTTAACTCAATAGGGTCATTTGGTCTCTGGGTAAGTTGCTAGAAGTGATCTCAGCAGTTACAGGCCAGCCTCCCTGTGTTAAGTCACTGGTAAAAGTCTGGACAAGAATTTTGATGAGGCATTACAATAACATTGTAACTCGATCTCTCCACAAATTGGTCTCATAAACTTCTACAGATAGGGTCACAGTTGCTGTCACTTCCTTTTTATGATGTTTTGCTCAGAGGAAGGAAAACTAGCTCCTGTGTTCATTAAAAGTGCCTATCCACCTGGGCTAGAAAGGGTGCCTGTCATGGACTGGAGGGCATGTTTATGCTAAAACATAACTTAGGGATACTGGTAAAGTAACTAGTATTCCATTAGGAGTTAGCAGTATTTAAGAAAATGCTCATAAAATCAAAGGCTGTTTAATTATTTCCAATAAGCAGTGATATGGGGAAAAACACTGTCAGAGCTCTTTAGGGCATGGAAAGTATCTGGCAGTGGTTCTTGATATTAGCTCGTGATTAACTGGGAAGTCATGTGCAGACTTAATTAATCATAAGAGTTGTCTCAGATAAAACAAATAACAGCTAGAGAGTAACTTTGTACTTGCTGTAACTTTAAACTGGGAGGTGCTTTTAAAGTACTACAAACCATACGTTTTTACAGCGTATTTCACTGTTTTTCTTCTCATCTCATTTTTCCTTTCCTTGAGTGCCAGAGAGTTAACTCACTTAACATGGAAGTGTTCCATATGCTTTGTCTCTCAAGATAAATTCCACTTCCTGCGTAAGGTATTGAATGTTAAAAAGGTCTTTGTATCTGCCACAATCCCCACTGAAGTGCCGGTTGTAAATATTGAAAAAAGGTGACAATCAGACTGCAAAACATTGACTTAATAATTTTCACAAATTTGGGAAGGGTTCAACTAGTGTATTATTTTCTTTCCTACAAATAATTTTGCATTGATAGAAAACTCTGAGAAATACAGAAGCAGAGAGATCTCTGTCCATATCCTTAATCATTATGCATTTGATGATTCTTAATCACTTAGGGTTAATTACTATGATTTTCATCAGAAATAACTTGTTCATTAGGAGTCAGGCTAGACAGTTGTTATTTGGTGAGATATGAAAAATTAATGTTTAGATCTTCAATAAATTGAATATAATAATACAAATTTCATGCAAATTTGTGGCTATTGAAATTCCAAACTCTAAAAAAGCTTTTATTAGTTTTGAATATCTCATAGATAGAAAGCGTATAAAAACTAATTAAAAAGTTGAAAACATGAATTTTATAAAAGCCAAAAAGTATGTTATTCCAATATGTATAAAGGCATTTTCTTTACAGAACATGGCACAGTACTGTCTATGTCAATCATTACAAAGTCAAGTTTCTCCCTCCAATATTTGAATTACAATTTTCAAGGAAATATTCAGAAATATAGGCAAAAGTAATATAAATTAGCATATTTTTTAAAAGTCTACTTATAAAAAGTTATCATTAGTCTGGTTAAGGTTGGACAATATGAATTATAGAAATGTATGTTACATTATGTATTACATTGTGAGAAATATGCATATACAAAAATCATTACATATGGTTTATGGAAATATTTCTTAAACTGTATATGCGTTTGTAATATAAATGTTGCAAAACAAGTTTTTTGCATAGACAACATCTACATATGTATGCAGTGTCTACATATGTATAAATACTATAGTAACACATGTATGCATACACAACTGTGTGCACATGGAAACGTAGACTCTGATTCAGCAGCCTAGGGAGAGGTCTGAAATTGTTTTTGACAGTAGACCTCCCAAGTGGCACTTTGCTTGAGACCTAGGAGCCAAATTTCAAAGAGAGAGGCTCTACACAATATCTCAGGCATTACAGTCATGCCAGGAACATGGCTTTAAATTTCAGGATGACAAAATATAAAATGACACTATACAAAAGGAACTAGGCATAGAATGATCTAACTAGTATGATTTATTTATTGTTTAAACAAACAGAATAAATAATTTCTGAGCTTTAACTGCTGAAAGCATTGTACAATATGTTTATGGGTGGATTTGTACAATATGTTTATGGGTGGATTTGTTTTTATTACATTAATTTGAGATCATATCTGGACAATTTCACTGGAGTTTTATTGGGTGACTTTTTTCTGGTTGTAATACAAGCTCACCACACACACTTCTAATGCAGCAATTAGAGACATGACTGTATACTTGTGAGCCCAATATCAGCCCACAATGATTGATTTTGGTGGCATTTGAAAACATAATGCACTCATGAGAGGAGTTAAGAAACACTCCAGCCTTTCCATATTTTATATATATATATATATACATATATAGTCACTTATTTGTTTATAGCTTTCCTAAGATAAAAAAAGTTGAATTTACATTACCTTTTGTTTGCTTTTCAAATGTAGGTGAATAATATTGTTCTAGATGTGGTGACTTAATCATTTTAGACCTAAGTACTTCTTTTGAAGAAAATGGATGCACCTTGTTTTATAGGATTTTGATTTGATATTTTTACTATATAGAAGGCTACAAGATTTTCTTCCTTTGAAATATAAATAGTCTGAGGTTTCCAGCATTTTAAGTCACAAAGAATGTGTAATAATTAATCTGTACCTTTCATCTGATAAAGGAGCACATTTAAGTATCACTTTCTATTCAATTAGGATACTGTTGAGATTATCTATAAGAGAGTAGAACAGATAGAAACAAAGCACAAGTATATTGAGATCAAACAAGAAAAAAATACCTTTTATCTTCTTCCATTCCAATAGTCTTTGCCTTAGAAAATACAGAATGATTCAATTCGGCATATACACCATAAGATTTTATTTTCTGAAATAACCTTTCCCTAACTTTTAAAATATTTCTGTATAGCATAGTTAAAAAATAAAATACATTTGATTCAATCTTTAGTTGATATCTATTTTTATCAGTTACACTATTCTACATTTTTAAAGTTATGTAACAATTGTCACATTCAAAGTGATGTAAGGGCCAGTGAGATAGCTCAGTGGACTAAGCACTTGCTTAGGTAAGCGCAGAGGACAGGGCTGGATCCCTCGCACTGAATGCTGTGGCAGCCCCATCCCCAGGGCGCGCTGAGCTGGTGATAGACTCTGGGTGTGGTGATGCATGCCAGCACTGGGGTGGCTGAAAATAGGAGGACCACTGCGAGTCTGTGCTTTGTAGTGAGACCCTGCACACACACACACAGACACACACAGACATACACAGACACACACACAGAGCAATGTATTCTTGTAGTGCCTGAATTATCACAAGAAAAATTCTGTGATTAATAGTATAGTAAATTTAAGTAAGCATACTTGAAGAGAATAAGTATATTTAATGTAGTTAATATGCCAAAATGTAACTAAAATATGTTTGAAAATATTTTTATCCAGTATCTTCTCTTAAAATATGTGAGCTAAATTTGGGGTACCAGTCTGTTAAATTGCATCATCATGAGTAAATATGTTCCTATCACATGTGTGCATGCATAAACATGTAATACAGAAAAGTGTAATTTAAAAAGTATGTCTGGATATCATCTATAAGAAAGCATTGTCCTTAACCCTACTTCTTGAGTTAGATTTTAGCTTATTAAACATTTTATGATAAAACTAAAAGAAATTAATGGGAGGTACAGATTGGCAATATATTTATTGTGTGTATTTTTATAAGCATTTAATAAATGCTATGTTTTGTCTTGAAAGTTTTCAAATACCTATTGGACAATACAGTATTACACATGCCCAATACACCTTTGCACACACAATATAAAATGTTAAAAATAATCTGACTGTGTATGTATCTGCTTCCTCTTAGTCCAAAGAGAAATATATTCTTTTCCTTTTTTTTTTCTAAGCAACAACAATAGGGAGGTGGGTCATGCCCACCCCACACACTGTACTCTGTAGAACGACTGTGAGGACAATATGCAATATGTTAACTTTCAAAGAAAAGAAAGGGGAAAAGAAAAAATAATAATAATGTTGATTTAGAAGGGTAAATGTTTAATTGTTTGATCAATCTTATATACCTATATTTATTAATCTAAACTGATCTGATGATAAAAATATGTAATATAATCATTGTTAAATTTAAACAATAAAAAATCAAATAAAAAATAAAGTGAGTAGGAAATAAAAAAAATAATGATGAATGGAAAGTTTGATTTTTCTACATTTTAGAGTAGGTGAACAAGTTTTTAGATTGTTTCTCTGCCTGTCATTTATCTTTTCATAAAGCTGTGCATTTGATATTGTTTGTTTTGTTTTCTCAACTAATTCACCAAAGACCTGTGGAAATGGCCTTCTTGGAAATATTGTCAAAATCTTTCTGGTTCAAGATAATATGGGATCATTCCAGATAAAATATTTGCAAAGAAAGATTATTCAGGGGCTGGGGACATAGCTCTGTGGCACAAGTGCTTGTTTGGCAAGTGTAAGGTCATGAGTTCCAACTCTAGGCCTGCAAAAATAAATAAATAAATAAATAAATAAATAAGTAAATAAATAAGAATAAATAAAAGATTATTAGTGAAGACATGTATGCATTGTTCAAATCAATGACTCATTCTCTGTCCCTCTCCTTCTTTCCCATTGTGTGTGTGTGTGTGTGTGTGTGTGTGTGTGTGTGTGCGTTACACAGCCACAGACATTTAAGTGCTTCTGAAAGTTTACTGATTCTGGGGTCACCATACTGTAAGGCCACCAGGAGTTACAATTATCATGCAAGAGATATAAATTACACAGCATTTTAAACTGTGACACAGAAGACAGTGTCAGCCAAATAGTGAATGAGGAGAGGGAAAGGAATAGTGAACATTTTGACAAATTTCTTTGAATTTTGTTTCTATACCCCATAATCCAGGTGCAGTATCCATGGAGTGAAGTTTTGTTCTGTCATTTGTCTGCTTCTTGCTTATTCTTCTTCAAACATAATAGAGAAAACAATGTAGGCTGCTTTCTTCGAGGAACCCATAACATCAAGACTGCATTATTTGTCAGCATTTACTCTTTCAAAGACAGAGTTAGTTGTTAGTTGCTACTTGTCTTAGTTACTTTTTATTCGCTGCTGGTACAAATTCCTAACACTCAAAATGAAGGAAGGAAAGGTTTATTTAGCTCACAGTTTGTGTCAGTTTCAGTCCATACTCTTTTGGCTCCAAGGAAAAGGACAGCCGTTCTTGGTGGGGGCAGAAAACAATGAAGAGCAGAGGAGGAGCAGCAGCTGTGGCATCCATCAAGCCTCTCCCTTCCAGATTCTACTCTGGTGCTCCATGGTGAAGATCGGAGCTCCTCCAAAGTGGCATGGCTGGGAAGATTCAAGCCTCTCTAAATACCAGGACTTCAGAAAGCAGACAGAGTAGGGACATCCAAAGTCTTTCTCAACTCCTTTTTTAAATTTTAATTTCTTTTTTTATTACTTTTAATAAGAGATAACAATATGAGAGTTTCAAAACATGTTAGTAGCACACTCACAATAATTGACACACTGTATATTGTTGTCCTCATAAAAGTTATACAGAGCACAGGGTGTAGACGTGATAAATTTTCTAATCAATATTGGTTCAGAAAAAAAGGAAGAAGAAGAAGAAGGAGAAGAAGTTTTCTTCTCTTTGAACTAGGAGGAACTAGTTGTATACATAGTCCAGTGTTTCATAATTGTGGGTTACTGGTGAAACTGGCAATGTTGAAAGCTGTTGATTTAAGCCTCTTACAGCTCACCATACTAATCTAGCTCTGCGTTTTATGCCTCATCATTATGCTTTTCTGCTATGTGACCAAGGGCAAGTTAAAGCAAGACCTATCTAACAAAACTTTCATCATTTGTATTTTCCAGAGTCAAATCTCAGGATTAACTTTGGAACTGTATACAGTGCTTTTTATACAATTTTTATGCTAAGTCACTCTGAGATGGCCCATCTGGCCCTAAGGTGGACCCAATCACACCTAGGGTGGGACCAATCATGTCCCAGGGCAGGCCCTCTGCATCCTGCAGGATGGGGCCCCCACAGCCTGGAACCAGCAGAACTGATCCAGCCAATCTTCCTCAAACTGATACAACATATCAACTACCATATTACTGACAGAAATTCAAAGCACAAACAAGATTATTAGAATGGCTTTATTGAGAAAAGTTGCATGAATAATATAGTTGCACAGCAGTTCTTTTGGTTGTTATAGTATCAAGCAAGCTTCAATATCATTTGCTTATTTTTGATCAGATTAAGTTCAAATTAATTTAGTTTTATTTGTAACTCAATTTAGTTTTACTTGTAACTCCATCTCTCATTTTTTGATTAATTTATTCTGGGAAAAGAATATCCCTTCTTCCTTCTTTCCTACATTTCATTCTACAGATTTTATCTGTAAGTATATAAAGTAATAATCTTCATTATTTGCCTGTTAAATATTGAACATTAACAACTATGGTTCTGCTACAAAGCAACACCATCAGTGAAGGAAATTAAATAGCCCCAAAGAACGTGCAGTTTTCTTTATTTGTGGGTTCCCCAAATCGGAGTACAAAGACAAATTAATAGCTAAATTTTGAAAGTCAACAGCAGAATGTACCCCATACTTTTCATTTATCTTTCTTGTGTTATAATACTTCAGCTGTTTCTCTTTACAGATATGCTCATGTACAACCTAACATCTCCATATAACTGAAGCCTTTTAAAAACTGAATGAGAATGTAAAGAATTATGATTTTTAAGGAACTGAACTACATATATATATATATATATGTATATATGCATACACATACACACATATCGTTTGCTTTTATGTGAGATGAAGCTACTTAAGTCACAGAGAAATAATTGTAAGACGTGCATATTCATCTTTTAGATTGGTGAGGTTCTTGTTCCTCCCTGATAGCTGTGACCTAAATCTTTCTTAGTATATTATTTCTGTATTTTTTTCTTAGAAGATGTTAGCAGTATAACTTACTTCTTATGCAGGAGAGCTAGAATACTTCAGTTAAAAATATAATGTAGGGTCCATGAAATAGCGTTGCAGTTTAGTGCCTGCTTAAGCAAATACAGACACCAGAGTTCAATCCCCAGCACCACAGGCCATGCCGGCCCTGCCCCCAGTCACACTGAATGTGCCACCAAGTCTGGGTGTGGTGGCGCATGCCTGTAATCCCAGTACTGGGGAGGCTGAAAACAGGAGGATCACTATGGGTCTGAGCTGCATAGTGAGACCCTATAGTAATACATTAAATGTCTGGATAATATCTATAGTATATACATTAATATGTATATTAATTACATATGGCATTATTGTTTTCTTCAATATTTAGCTGTTGAAAAAACATGTCTACCTCAGTGTTGTCTACAAAATTATTTCCTAGTTATACATACTTAAGTCAAATTATATATATGCATATATTTAATTCAATAGCTTCTCATGTATATTAAAATGGAACTATTCCTTGATGTCTTATATATTTTAAGATGTTTTAAAGAAGTGACATTTTTAAAAAAGGTGAAATATTTACACAATCTGAAGAGAAACTTGGTTATTTTTGTGACATTTTAAATTTAAAATTATTTAAATTTTTGTACCATGTTTTCTCAATACATTTATTTGCTGTTGTTTGTTTAACAAGCAGTAATAAATGTTGTGGAAATCCTGGAAAAATACTTTAGTAAACAGTGCTACATGATAATGATATAAACTGTGTTGTTATCATTATCATGAATTTATCTCCAGTTTCTGGGAGCAGCAGAAGAAAAGAAATGAAATCAAATGTTTCCCAAAACTAAGTCATGACTAAAATCTTATAAATAATTTAAGAAATGCATTGTAAGGGAGTTTATACTCTCTTTGCATTATGATAAGGAATCTATTGTGGTGGAATTCAAATTGGGTTCTGTCATCCTAAATGGCTGTGTAGTACTGAGCAAATTATTTAACTTCTCCAAAATGTATATAACATAATACATACTGTATTAGATTTATTTTAATTTTATTTTCAGTGCTGTGTTAGATGACATATGTAAGCCTTTTAACACGTAATCTAGAATGCACTAAACACTTCATAAATAATACACATTATTTATTTATTAAGTAAAAAGATAAAATCACTGGTCTTGTATAATTAACCTGAGAGATTTCTTCTGCTTGATTACTTTAGTCAAGTATAGGCTTAACTTGTTCGTAGAGATGATGGGCAAAAGAGGCTATTCAGCCCCTGGATGGATATGTACCTTGGCCTGGAAGCAGAATGCAAGATGCAGTCATTATGCAAAGCACTGGAAGCAGCTGGGCATAGGGCAATTGGCTTGGGATGTAGGCAGCCATCTTATTTTGGCAAGCAAACAGAGCTTGGATCCTTGTAGCATTCAAGGTCAACATAGGGTTCTTTGTTCTGTGTCACTGAAGGTCCTATACTTTGAATAAAGTGAAATGTGCTGAATTTCCACATTTTACTTTGTGATGAAGTCAAGCAATTTAGGGGGATCCTGCTTATAAATTTAAATTCAATTTGCATCCAAGGGCTTTAAGTAACAGGTGACAGGAAAGAGAGAGCACAGCCATTCTTTATGTCTGTTTTCCCTGTTTTCTGCCTAATATATTACACATTAAGTGAAGAATTGGGACATGAGATTTAGGACTCCATGGTGGAAAAAAGTCAGTTCAGACTTGGCTTGCTGCCATCCAGGCTCTTTAGCATTGTAAATGGAGGTCCAGGTCTGTTAGTCTATGCTAATATCATGGTTTTAAAGTTTGGAAAGTGACATATTGTCATATAAATGTTAAATTATCTGATGCACAGTTGCCACCTTCACAGAGGGGAACACTATTCGTGGTATAGTGGACTGTGTTCCATTTGTTTTGTTTGCATAGTTTTCTTCCCTATATCTCTGTTTTATGCTTTTCCCCCCTCTTTCTCATCAAGTAGAGTGAAGACAGTGAGGCTCTCAGCTCAACATAAACCTTTCTAAGGTTTGGACCATGTTCTGCTTCTCAGGTTCTGCATATGGCATGGAAGCTGTAATTCCTCACAGGGGTATGGAGTAGGAAAATGCATCATTTTTGTAAATTGCTGAACTAGTCATTGAGCAATAATAAATGGTCCAAATAAATGGTTATTGAAATTATCAGTAATTGCAGTGTAAATAGTGTGTGCTGATACACTCGGGAAATACCTCATGAACACAGTGAAAATTGTCATGGGCCTCAAAAATGACACAAAAGTGTCCATAATAAAGATGTGTTTATTTAATTAAAACTCTGGTAGGTAAAAAGAAACCAGTGTTTGTGATTTAAAAAAATGAATATGCAAATAAAAAAATTAAGTATTGCATATATTTGAGGTAATAAAAACTGAACTGCATAAAGAAGACCAACAGTCATCTGTTAGGTTAGGTATTTGGAGGCCTGGGGACCAACGTGAAGAATTTAGATCTCACTTGTTAAAAGTAGTGAGAATTAGTCATGATATTTAAACAAGAAGGTACTAAAGCATTACTATTTGAAGGCAAACCTACAAATGAAAGTGTTGGAGGTAGAAAGTTCCAGTGCAGCCAGCAAAATTGGAAAACTGTGCCCTTGTTTACCAAGTGAGTAGGTAGGAAACTACCAAAGACTGCATGTAAGAAGAAGCTATGGGAAAGGGCTTGTGTCTGGTGGCATATTTTCCTGATATTTCCAGTTCCTGTCTATGCACTTTACAACATATTAGTACCATTAAAGTCAGTAATCTGCCAAGAAAAAATGACTATATAGAAGAAATGAAATTTCATTATAGATATATTGAGCTTGAGGTGACATTATTCTAGCAAAATTTTTGTTGTTTGTAAAAAGGTAAAAAAAAAAATAAGCACATGGGTTCATAGTACCAAAATTTACTGTAATAGTTGAAGCTATGAGTAATATGCAGAGTTTACAGTAATGAGTACCTCAGTGGCATCTTTTTTAACAGGAGCATGTGGCTTTTATAAATCTGAACAATAAAATAGTAACACGATGTGGAATGTGAGAGCAGAAGAATAAATTTTCAAAGTAATCGAAATTATAAATCAAAATAAGATTACTAGAAGGTTCTACATTTCCTTCACCTTCGTTAACTCTGTTCAAAGTTATTACTGTTGAAATTTCATACTCTAAGCTAGCTAAGAATATATCAGTTTTCATAACTTCCAAACATGTGTTCATGGCAGTGTAACTTAAATGGCTAATTTCTTTGTTTTTTAGTAGGTTCCAGAGGCACTCCTTGTCATGAGATAGTTTATGGTCTCGGGGCACATTGAGCCATCTTGAATTTTGTCTTTGACTAACCAGCCACCATTCTAGTGATTTAGTTTCACATTCCATTATGAGAACAACCAAGGTGGGGTTTACATCAAAGTAAATTTAAATTGATAAAAAGGATTAGGGAGGAATGAAGGGAAATAAAGAGCAAAAATAATTAAATGAGAATGCAAGTTTAGGACAGATTCATAATTACAGTCTCTTACTGTTCCATGTTCAGTTTCCTTTTTTCTTCCAATGTAATTCAGAAGAGAAACAAATTTGAGAGCAGGGTTTCAGTGCACACCAGGACCAGGTAGATAACACAAGTAAATTAAGAGGACTGAGGCTTAGAATGAATTCTGTCTGATTAAGATATAGCAGCCTATTGTAAAAAGGGCCGTTACTATTCCTAATGCCAGCCGGCAGAAGTATTTGCCTTACTTTCCATAACCTCTGTTTGTATCAAGATATTCAAATCTTTTTATGAACTTAACCTCTTTATAATGTTTGAGATATAATGGCAGAATTTTACATTATGTGGCAGATTCACAAAATACATAATCGATCATGTTGAACTTTCATCAACCTTCCTTTGAAGAGGTCCTTCCTTTTTCTGAAGTCCTAGTTTTGAATGTTTAATTCAAACCTAAATCTACCTCGGGAAAATCAGTGAAAGGCAGTTTCCAGTTCAGAAGTTTACTTGGGGGCGTGTGTTTCCCAGATGTGGTAGGTGATTTGCACCTGGCTTGTGTTGCATGTTGATTATGAGGGACCTGTGGTGTCAGTGCTGTATGAAGTAACATCTTCCCACTCAGGAGTAGCACATAGGCTTTACTGATTAATACAGTTCTTATTAACATGCTGTCTTTAGCCAGAAAAGCGAAAAAATATTGATGGTATGCATGCTTCCTGCATAGCTAGCCTAGTGCTTACATTTTACCAAGGGAAGAAACACATTTAAGGAGTCGAAGTGAGTTCTTCAGTGCTAAATGGGTAAGTAGTTGCAGAGCAAAATTTCATATTTGATGGGTACTGCTTTAGTTTTCTAGGGTTACAGTAATGAAATATAATAGGCTGGCGAAAATGCAACAGAAAATTATTTTCTCAGAGTTCTGAAAGCTGCATGTCCAAGAGCAAGATGCTGACAGGATAGGTTTGCTAGATTGCAGATGACCGCATTAGTACTGTGTCCACACAGGAAGCATCTAGTGCTGGGATGCGCAGCAGGGCAAAGATCTATTGTCTCTTCTGGTAGGGTACCAGTTCCATTAATAAGGGTCTCACCCTTACCACCTTCTGACCTCTTTTAACCTTCATTATTTCCTTTAAAGAAAAATTACCAAATATAATCATATTATTGATTAGGGATTCACCACATAAATGTAGGCAAAGCACAATATTCTCTCTAACAGAGACCATTGCTATAGCAGATTTACTTATACAATTATCAAATCAATTTTATCTGTATCTTCCATGATGTTTAAGTAGTCCAGTGAAACTGGAATAATAACCTGATTGTAATTTGAGCTCATTATTGTTATAGGGAAAATGAAAGCAATATTTGCAATTAGATCTTTCAGGCCACACATTTCAAACTAAATCTTATTAATGTGATCATATTTTATATTATGCTTTAATAAGACATGGAGTAGTATCAGAGGAAATGTTCTAATTCTTGTTTCATCTTCATTTGTATTCCATGAATGGTATAGAAATTATCTGTGAATTGATTTTACCAATCAAATTTGTATCTCCTGTGAGGCTAGCACCTTGGTATGGTAAGAGTTTTCTTTTCTCATTGTTATGGAGCGACACATGGAATTTAAGCTTTTACTTTTTCTTGGTTCAAAGATGTTTATTTACCTGCCATATGTTTGTCATTGTTAATTTAGCTGATCTGACAGGTAGGCTCCTGTCTTTGAGTTATAATTCCTGAAGGTGGGTAAGTAAGCAGTTTTCCTCATTATCTTAGCGTGTAAATGGAAAACTATGAGCCAGATGCATAATGTTAAGCAGGAATATCATGTTACATGTCACCAGATAGGGAAGAAAGATCTTAGTGGCTTACTTAAAACTGTGTTTCCTCTACACGTTTGGTTTTTAACTCTTAAATCTAAGTGGCTAAGGCAAATATTTTGGGTTTTGAAAAATTAGGGGTTTTATGGGACTTAACATTCATTCAAATTGACGACTGTACTGAATTTTCAATATCTTGTGGGTGTTTTTAATGACAGTAATTTTCTGTCCTCAGTATTGTTTCATTTTGTATAATCTTACTGTAGTATTCTTAATTGCTTTATCTTTCTTACAATTTATTTTTCATGTTTTTTCTAAGTTTTACGACATACTCTTTTTATTCTTAATGGGAATACATTATTTCAATACAACTTCTAATAAAATATAATTGGACCAATAGGAAAATTTCACTTGATCAAAAAAAATTGAAAGGGTCCCTCAGAAAATTTGGGTACTTTATTTTTACATGGATTACATAGCTTTGTGAATTTTACTGTGACTGATTTAACTGTATGCCTTTTGCCAGCTGCCTTTTGTGATCCTGAAAGAAAGGATGCTCATCATGTAATCTAGATGACAGAAAGGCTAATTCCAGGTTCAATAATATTTTTACCAAAAATAAAATGAACAGGCATGTTTTCTTTTCTTCACACTTCAACAGATTTTGATTACAGTATTTCAAATATTTTGATTACAGTACTGCACAAAATATTTGATTTATTTAACCTTGAAGCAGAGACTGTAATTCATTCATAGTTTGCAGTCTGATAAACACACATACACATACACACACACACACACACACACACACACACACACAGCACTAATCTGTTACAGCTTCCTTACTCTTACTCAGAAGACTGCCCTCCCTGTCTCCCCCATACTCAGTGGTCCTGAATGGGCAGTGTATTGGCACGCATAGAATGCAAGTCAGTCTTAATAGCTAGAATAGTGTATTTGGGGGGCGGGGAGCATGGAATTTATTTAGAGTCTGCTCACAGCTTAATCTGCCACCACAAGTGTCAGTGGCCTTGGCTCTCATCCCCAGCTGCTTTTGATGAGCCACAAAACTTCTTGGCCCTCCTCTGAATCAGGAAGGCATAATTTACCACAATAATCCAAACTGTGAATCATTATGGTCACAGCTGATTCAGCTCTTTTAATCTTACATTTTAAAGTGGGGAAATAAGCATGAGCCTTACGGGGGTGCTTACATTGTGTGTTAGCCTTTTTATTCCCTTTCTTTGGTGCTTTGTTTTGCTTGTAAAGGCTGCCCAGTTGCATTATCCCTGGCTTCCCTACTCTACAAATTGCTGACTGAGAATTCTCTATTAGCAGTAGTAGGAGTCAAGGGGTTTAGAGAGAGTGTATTTATTTATTTATTTAAAATTCAGGTTCTAATTGGGCACAGGACAACTTGGAAAAGCCTAGCATGCACGATGTCCACTTTTGGCAACACATACTCTGAGTCACATCCCCAGTGTTCTCTTGTCTCCCTTTCCCCCCTTGTCCCCAAACAATCAACTGGCTGTGTGCTAGACTGGCATAAAAGAATGGCTAATGGCATAAGAAATGAAAAAGTCAAGATAAGTTGTTCAAAATTGAGCTATGCAGTATTCTGAATCTGAATTAAATTTTAACTCACTGTAAATTCCTTGATAAATTACTCAGTTTATCAAGAATGGGTAGAATGATGACATTCCACAGAGATCACTGTGTGGTTTGCATGTAACATTCAACAAGTTGACATCTGCATCTGCCATCAGGCCTTTTCTTGACTCATTGCCATTACATGTTTGGTACATGTCAATCATGAGTTAAAAAGTAGCATAGTGAGATTCACAAACAGTGCAGAATTGAAAGTTCAGTGGAAGTGTTACAAACCTAAGCAGAAGCATGGAGAGTGGCCAGTTTATCACTGATGCTACAATAGATTGCAAAGGAAAGTAAAATATGAATATTAAGAGTTTTGTTTTACAGACTCACTTGGCTAAGAATTAATTTTTTTTATCTCTTGCTAGATTTTGCTTGCACTTACTTGGAACCATCTTAGTCAATGTAAATATTAAAATGATAGGCAACGAAATGGGTTATATTGTTCTGTGCTACATATTGGCTTAGTCAACTAAACAAAGCTTGGATTTTTGTTTATTCTTTTCTTTGTATATGTGATGCTGAAGTGAATGCTGTTCTTACATTTTGTAAGCTGCAGCAGCATTATACTTTAGTATAAAGCATAACGTATGTTAATACATAAATAGAGTAAGATTCCATTTCTCTGCTACTGAGTGTGATGGTGCTTGTTTGCAGTCCTAGTCCTGGGAAGCTGAGGCATTAGACTACAAGCATAAGGACAACCTCGGCTACATAGCAACAATTTATTACCAAATATATATATATATATATATATATATATATATATATATATATATATGTCTTCCCCAAACTATGGTAGTTTATTTAACTCTATTTTTGGTTCTAGGGACTGAACGAAATTTATACATGCTGAGCAAAAAATCTACTACTGCTATAAAGTGAATCTTTTATTCTTAAAATTTATTATTCTGCAGTACTAAGGATTGAACACAGGGCTAGATTCTAAACCCCACTCTCCTGTTTTTATTGTTTGTTTTGATGCAGGATTTCCCTAAATTGCTCACACCCCAGACGCTGTTGCCCCAGCTTCCCAACATGCTGGGAAGACAGGGATGCACCCCACAGTCTATGTAGAGAAGAGGCCTGCCCAGGCGACCCTCTCAGCTCAGCCTTGGAAGTCCTTGAGAGTATAGCTTTGCACCACTGTGCTTGGCAAATCTATTTTTAAATGAAAGTAACTAATATAGTTTCCTTAGAACAGTGGTTCTCAACCTGTGGGTCGCGACCCGGGTGAGGGGTCGAACAACCAAAACTCAGGGGTCGCCTAAAGCCATTCCAAATCATAACTGTAACAAAATTACAGTTTTGAAGTAGCCACCAAAATTATTTTTTGGTTTAGGGTCACCGCAACATGAGGAACTGTATTGCGGGTCACAGCATTAGGAAGGTTGAGAACCACTGCCTTAGAGGTATTCACTGTTAATGTAAATTATCTTTATTCATTGTAGTATTTGGGATAAAACGTAGGGACTTTTTACTGAGCTACATCCACAGCACCTTTTGGATTTTTGAATTTTGAAATGTGAACTTACTATGTCATTAAATTACTCACACTGAATCGCCAGGCATGGTGGCACACTCCTGTAATCCCAGCACTTGGGAGGCTGAGTCAGGAGGATCGATGTGAGTTTGAGACCAGCCTGGGCTACAGAAGTGAGCTAAGCCCAGCCTGAACTGCATAATGAGCCCTGTCTCAAAATGCCCCTGCCCCCCAAAAGAAAACAATAGAAATTACACTGGGCCGGACTTTGTGATCCTCCTGTCTCAGTCTCCCAGGGTGCTGAGATTACAGGCATATGCTACCCTACAAATTCTAGGTTTTAGTTTATTGCTGCTTTCTTTTTTGTACTATGAAACATCGACACTTTTTATTGCTTATTTTCTAGTGATGAAATAATATCATAATAGCAATGTGTCAGACATTACTCTAGTCGTTATTCACCTATTAGGGATGAGTCAGTTAAAGGTCATGGGGATTATGTAACATGTGTATGATTACACAACTAGCATTTTTCAAAAATAGATTTGTAAATAGTAGTTGTACAGTTACAAGCCTTATTTGAATCATTATTCTGTCTTGCTAGGCAAAGTTTTCTTCTAACTATACTGTGAGTTTTGTCTTCTATAAAATTTTGTCCAAATTGTTGTTTGTTTAATAGTACCAACATAAAAGTTAGTTGGTAGAAACTTGTTACAGATGATATGCTTCTCAAAGTCAGAGTCACAATGTTGCACAGTTATGATGCTTTTTACTGAGTGCCTATACTTGAGATACCTTTTTTTTCAATGTATCAGGTCTAGAAATATGACCAGTTGGCTTCAGCCTTCAGATAAATGTCACTGCTCATCAACCAAAAACATTTACCTTCTCCATTTGATTGAGGGCATCTAGGAAAAGAAAACTATGATTCACATATGATTTGATTTAAATACCGTAGAGTCTTTCTGAAGGCTTCAGGTCAGGATGACTAAGAGTTTCAGCATCTTAGTCTATGAAAATCTGAAATTTTATCGCATGAATGCTGGTTTACCCTAAAATGTTCTATAGTAAAGTTATGTGTTCAAATTGTTCATAAGCTTTCCAGATGGAGTTAGGATTGATTATACAGACTACACATGTGTCCATTATCAAGTTAAAAGAAGGTAATGTAATCTCTTATGCACTTGAGTGTTGAGCGGTTAAACTAATTTGTGTAGAATCCATGTTCAGTTGGCCCTAACTTAAAAGGAAAACTAACATGCTGAAATGTTATTGTCTAACAAAGTGGGATTGCATCGCATGTGACAGTACCAGTGTGTAGGGTTATCGGTACCTGAATGAAATAGCCATTCGAGCCTGATGAATTCGCAGATCACTTCAGCAGGCCTCCATCTAGATCACTTCATCTTTGTCTAAAATGAAAAGTAGATCAAGTTAGGCAATTTTAGATGTACAAAGAAAGGAAAGCCATATAGGTCAATAAGCTCATGTAGATTTATGAAGATGTGAGCCATTCATTCTAGCACCTGCTCCACAGCAATGGCCTGACAAATGTTAATTTCCCCACCCAACCTAGAAACACGAAGGAAGCGACACTTTCTTTTGTACAAAACGTTGCATTTCTTTCCACCAAGGCCTGCTAAACATTCATGCCCACACAAACTAATCACTAATAAGAACAGTTGCTAGTAAGTTTCGTGATTCAACAACATTGACTGAGTCTATTATATGCCAGATATTAGACCAGGCATGGCAATGAGAGACATTTGTAAAGGAGTCGTAAGGAAAGATGAGATTACTTCCAGTTCAATGAAAGGAGGAAAAATCCCCAGCAAAGATGATTTGCATAGGAAAGGAGATGAGACTTCTTTCAGGAAAGCTGAATCTGTAGCTATGGGGGCAAGACAGCGGGCATCCAATGAGAAGTTGTTCTGGATGTGGGAAAGGGCAGAAGGTGTTTGATACTGAAAAAGAGTTGTTTCATTTTGCTTTGCTTTGCTTTGTTTTGCAGCGTTGTTTGTTTTTTGCTTGCACACAGTGAAAGAGGGGTGTTGGAAGCCTCAGAGGTTCTCCCATTGAGGACTATGAGAAATCTGAGATTTACATAATAGGTTACTGTAGATGCCTTCATTTTGAAGTGATAACAAGCCTTTTTTTTAAGGGACAATAAGTATCAGCTTTCCACAAGTAGTTCTCCAGACAAACACAGTACTGTTTTTGAAGAATAACGTTTTACTTCTTATGTTGTGATAAAATAAGGTTATGTGATATTCTTTGGTTTGGATGAACACTTTCAGATACAAAGGTGCAAATTCTTCTTTAGACAAAAGTTGCATTTTCACTTTGGTGGAAACTTTGTATATTTGTGTGGGTACATTTTCCTCTTGGGTAAAAAAAAACGATAATGGCTTATTCTCTCTAGAAGAAAACAACATGAAGGAAAAGTAGAACAGGCTTTGTTTCCGTAGCAAATGTAATTTTTGAACTCTTTTATTTTCCTATTTACTATTAGTTTCTCTTACCTTTGAGAAAACAGAAAATCTTCACAATGGAATATGGGGTTCTGTTGCCTTTGATGTATTAATGCATATACAATATTGCACTAATGATTAACTGATGTGCCCCTGAGGTTCCCCCAGACAAAACCGCCTCTCAGCAGATTCCTTATCTGCTATCAAGGGAGTGTTTACAGCAGCTAAAACTCTTAAGCGCCTTGTCTCTGAGACTGATGGGGATAATTAAGCTGGTGTTTGCCAGCCCTGTGTTCCTCTTTGTGCAGTTGAAACTAGGAGGGGGGGGGGGGGATGCCTTAGTCCAAAGCAAAACTCAAAAATTCAGGTTCAGCAATTCCATATAGATTTTAATGATTGAGTTTCTTTTAAACCATTTATTGTTCTTGTCAGAATTATACCTGCGACTGGAAAGAACTCCCTTTGCCTAATGCAGATCATCTGATTTTCTATGGAAGATGGAGGAATGGATTGGATGGGTAGATGAATGGTTGGATAGACTGATGAATAGAAAAAGATAATTAGATATATGCATACATATTCATAATTTTAAAACAAAAAAGTTAATTTGCTGTCACAAATTTAGAATCAGTCTAAATAGCCTTTAAAGAGGTAAAGTATAACATTTTGGGTTGAGTCTTAAAAGTGGGCTTATTGTTGGGGATTTTATTATTTTTAGAATACATTGTGAAATCTTGTGTTAATATATGATATTGAATTTTTTTTCAGTAGTGCTATGTGGGTCTCCAGGGGAAGAATTCTTATAAGCAATTTAAATGGATTGTGTACGAAGTTATAGCTGAAATGGAATAATTTATATCAATTGCCCATGCTGTGAGTTAGGATAATATATATTTTAACTTAATAAATATTCAATGAAAGTTTTCCCCTCTTTTCATATAGGGTCTTTCATATTTTAAAGGAAAAATAACAATGTAACAATTTCAACCCAATTAGTAGCAAAGTTGAAATACTTCATACATTGAGAATTGTCTTCACAGTAGTTATTCAAAGGACAGGACTCAGGCATGATATCTTGACCAGACAGTGCCTATCTAGTATCTTTTGACCTAAGGGTTTGTAACTGAAGTTACATTTTTTTTCTTTTATGTATTTAGTATAAGGCCTATAGGGTCTATAGGGTCTTACTCTGTAGATCAAACTCGTAGTGATTCTCCTGTTCTTAGGTTCCCAAGCACTGGGATTATAGGTGTGCGCCACAGGCAGGACTGGCACAGCATATGGGGAGTCAAACCTGGGCCACTGCACTCTGCCTAAACAGATGCTTTAGTTTGCTGAGCTACCTGGCCAGGCCTGAAGTTCGATTTTTGAGTTGAGTCTTTAATGCCAGTGATTTAGTGATAAGAAATTATTAAATTCTATGTCTTACCTTCTGTTCCTTAGTTTGCTACTGATGAGATGTTGATAGCAGCAATATTTAGTCTTTAAGATGTAATTCCATTAACATTATTCATCTTTTTCCTGTTACTCAAATGAGTGATTCAACATTTAGGCAGCATACCTGTGTATGAAATGAACTTCAGAGACAAAAAATGTGGGCTTCCTGGCCCAAACACTTATGTTGGTAACCTAGGTTACACATTAAGGTTACGTAGAGGATAATATAATTAATGAATAGGATTTTTTTCTCCCTATGGACATTTTTATTTCTCTGATATTCTCAGGGCACACTGCCTAACTCAGAATACTTCCCTCTTCTATGTCACGTGAGATAAGCAGATAGTTTCACACACACAATAAAAGTAAATATTGACTATATAACTTGACATCACATACTGTTGTCTGATGAGCAAATATAAAGTGAGCAAAAAAATAATCTGATACGATATTCGAGCATACAGAGGAGCTAAAAATAATGATGTGATAAAGTTAACATCATAGTCACTTAAAATTTAAAGAACTTTCTGTTGAAAACATGAAGTAATTTTTGTGTACAAGGATAAATATCCCAGTCTTTTACCAATGTTAATGTGAATAATAGTGTCCATGTTTGTATATTATTTCTGTCAAGCAAATTTGCTTTGGAAATCCGAAGACACTCAGAAGAAGCCACTTAGAAATGCTCCACAAAGCATAACTCAGCCTAGAAAATGTCCTGTGACAAGTAGGAAAGCAATGAGTAAGGACACTGTGTTCAGAAGTAATCTAATGGAGATTCTGGATGAGACCCGTGGAAATCAAATCAATCCACCACCGTGAAATCCATCATTGTTTGTTCATTATCTGAACACTCACAGCTCAGAAAGGATACTTGGTCCCCCTACTGTGCTTACCTACTGTATTCTAGCAGTGTAATGCAGTAAGCCAGAGACTATGGCTCTGAACAATTCCTACCTCTCCTGTATTACAGGGCACCTCACTGTACCTTTGACAGAAAGTTATCTGTATACAGTATTCAGGGTAAAATCATGAAAGCAAGCTCATGAGAGGAAAATGTTGGATGAGTTTATGGCACCAGTTTTAGTGTCTCAGATTCACTGTGGGTGAGTGTGAATTTACCTTACATGAACACGGGAGAAAGAAAAGAAATTTCGAATATCAATCATGATGAAACATGTTTCATTCCATTGTGAATTTCTGCTTCATTGTCTCCTACCTCTTTTCCACAACTTATCCACAAAAATTTAATATATTTCAGCAACTTTGTGCAACACATCATCTCTCATTATATTATATAATCTCCTGGCATTTCTTTTTCAGAAAATTTGATCCACATCAGCACCTTCATTTGTTGTCTTACCTATTTATCTTAGGAGTCTGAGGTTACCATTGAAAGGATCTTTATGATGTCATGAATAAAAGGTAACCATATAGAAAATATATGGCTTTTTGGTTTTAAAATTCATTGTTCTTAATGAAATACCATTTAGCAAAGATCTGTGTTGGGAACAAAAAAGAAATAGAAAAAACAAAGGCAAATTAGTTTTAAGAATGTCAAATTTCATCAAAGGAGAAAAAATTTCATCAATGATTTTTGACAGATTAAAGACAATAAAAACTAAACCTCACATTTGTGAAATATTTTACCCATAAAAAATTGTGTTTCAAGGACTGTAAGATAGTTTAGTGGGCTAAGTGCCTGCTTAGGTAAGCGCAGGGATTGGGATTTGATCCCTGGCATCACCTGCCACACCAACCCGATCCCCAGCATGCTGGGCTGGTTGCCAAGACCCGACGTGGTAGCGCATGCCTATAATTTCAGCACTGGGAGGCTGAAAACAGGAGGACCACTATGAGTCTGAACCGCATAGTGACACTCTGTACCAAATATATTTTTTAAAAAAATATATTTTAAGCATAGAAGTCTTTTAAAATTATAATAATATTAGATCAAAATATACTCATATCTGGTTCATAAGAACAAGGATTTTATAGCGTGTTAATATAGGTAATTTCCATAAGCAAGTTATCATGATAGCAGAACTAAGAAATTCACTTTCATTTCCTTCCCACATGGAAGACAGTGTCATGCATGATGTGAAAGCGCGTGCCTTCAGCATGAGTGGCTTACTTACTTTTCTCTCATTGCTGGGACAAATACCCGATACTCAAAATGAAGGAAGTAAAGGTTTATTTAGCTCACAGTTTTTGGAGGTTTCAGTCCATATTTGGCTGGCCCAATGCACAGTGGAACAGGGCAGAGAGCATCCAGTTCATGGCGGTGGAACAGCAACAAAATGGTGACAGAGGCAGTCAACCAAACAGGTCAGCAGAGCAACAACTTAAGTCTGTCTCTCTGTCTTTATATTCCAGTCAGGCTCTCTGCCTTAGGATATCCACCCTAGACCACACCCATTGTCCCAGCATACTCAGAGGGATAATCCCATCAGTTTTAAAACCCATAATCCCAAGGATCATGGATCAAGTCTCAAACTCTAGATCAGTACTAAATCACATACTCCCAGGGATCATAGATCAAGTCTCAAACTCTAGATAGATCAGCACTAAATCACATAATCCCAGTGACTCATGAGTGAAGTCTTTTTTTTTTTTTTTTTTTTTTTTTTTGCGGGACTGGGGTTCGAACTCACAACCTTGCACTTGCCCAGCAGGCACTTGTGCCACGGAGCTATCTCCCCAGCCCCTGAAGTCTTAATCTATAGAAGTCCCTGCCTCATGACTGCATGAGACTTGGGGGGGCGGGGACAACTAGACATAAACCATAACAATGAGCCACCATGCCACTAAGCTAAAATTTAGATCGATGTATCACATCAAGAAAGGACTCATTTTCTATCTGCATCCATTTGTCCATCTGTGAAGGAAGAGTGCCAAGGATTAAAGCGTAGAGGCATAAGTAGGTTGTTAGAATGTATTAATTTGTTACAGATAATCATGGAAAATAGCAAAGAACAACAGTTTTCTAGATATTTTGTGATATGCTATGAAAGACATGCTTCTTTCTTGATTGGAAATTCATTTTGAGTACTCTCTGTATAAGTTGGCTTTCTTGTTACTGAAACATCCCCAGTATCCACAAGTGAGAAGATAAGAGGTTTAACTTGGTCACGGTATAGAGAATTCAGCACATACCCCACTGGCTTTCAGGCACAAGTGTCATGGTGCAGAGACTGGTGGGTTGAAGCTGTTCGGCTCCTGATGGCTGAGAATGACCTCAGGGGAAGAGTGCCAGAGAGAAAAGGAGCAGGGACAATGTAGAGACCTAAGCTCACACTTCCAGGACTCACCAGACCAACGGAGAAGTGTGCTGTAGTGATCCCCTGGTTACTTTTCTTTCTTTCTTTCTTTCTTTCTTTCTTTCTTTCTTTCTTTCTTTCTTTCTTTCTTTCTTTCTTTCTTTCTTTCTTTCTTCCTTCCTTCCTTCCTTCCTTTTGCCTTCTTCCTCCTTCCTTTCTTCCTTCCTTTCTTTCTTTCTTTTTTTTTTTTGTCTTTTTGAGACAGGGTCTCACTGTGCAGTTCAGGCTGGCCTTGAGCTCATTCTTTGTAGCCCAGGCTGGTCTCAGACTCGCACTGATCCTCCTGCTTCAGCTTCCCAAGTGCTGGGATTACAGGCATGCACCACCAGGCCCAGCTGCCCTAGCTACTTAGTGCAGTGTCTTACGGCCCACAACTATCTATTTCTAACAGTAATTTTGCTGCAGAGTGAAGAATACCTGCAGAGACACATTATATCATCATATCTTTTGGATTTATTTTTTACAATTTATTTTCTGTAAGCTAAATGACCATAAATAGTTTAGTATGGAAACTCCAGGACAACCCCACTGGCTCAACCTGTGGCTCAGAGAAGTGCATTCAACTTGATTAATGAGGTCGCACTGCTCCCATGAAAATATACACACACTTTGTGTAGTTGTGTGAGGATCAGTCCTGCAAAACGATTCACTCCTTCTTTTAAAGTCCTGGCTGAAACAGTCAACAATGAAATCAGCACTTCAGATCAGTATATAACACCACAAGGTGCTGGGCTTCTTAACAGAACCAAGTTTTCCAGAAAAAGATCCATTTGCTTTTTGAATATGGGTGGAGGGATAAACAATAGCCATGTTATTTGTGTTATATGTTATTATTATGTGTTATTAGACATAAAAAAAGAATGAATGTGATTTTAGTTAGTGCTTCGCTGTGAGCTTCAGGTCAACTGAACAATGGCTTTAAATTTTCCTCACAGTCTACAAGGTCAGCTTCCCCAGAGTGTTGGAAGCAGGTTGAAAACAAAATGTTGTCGGTTTACTGTGCTTTCAATATGCTTATTAATGTAACTTTTTTATTTCTCACACTCTTATCTAACCACATCATCATTTATACAGCATGCCCTTTAACAACTGGGCTTTAGTGAAACCTGTAATAAGGTCTATATTGACCTATGACAACCCATTCATTTTTGCATGTATTGCAAAGATCAATAATGTCTTACAATGTGTTATTTTTGTTTTTATAATTGGGGGGAAAATGAGCTCCTATCTATGAGAATAACTGGCAACTGTGCTGTGCCTTAAAGTGTGAGCATGATGATTTCTAAGCTTCCTTGGATTTTTCTATGGCTGCTAAGTCAAGGCTGGGCCAAATGCCATTCAATGTTGAGTGACTACTTGAGAACTACAATAAGTCTGTAGGAGTAGCCCATTTTCTCTGCAACAGCAACAAATTTCATCTTTAGTACTTATCACTTTCCCACTTGCTGGAAGGAAGCCCAATTGAACATTCATCTCGTCCTGATGACTTTCTCGCTGTCCTCAAATTCAGAATCCCAGGAGACCAGCAGTAATAAGCTGGTATTTTTCTTTGGAATTTTATTAACCATGTAGTATTTAGCCATAAAATAGGAGGCTATCTAAACCAGCACATGGCAAAATTAGAAAACACAGATAAGTGCAATTGCCTTTATATGCTATAAGGCATACTGTTAATAATTGAAAGAGAAAATGTAACTCTCTTCTATTATTTAAATACATAATTACCTTAAGATAAACAACTTGCACTTGGTACTAAGGTCACTATCCCATATCTCACTGTTGATGGATGATAGGAACGAGTTACTTATTCAAATTACAGCACTCATAGCCTAGTCTAAGTACTTATAATTAATATGTAGGTAATAAGGTCTTCCTGAAATCAAGTTAAATAAAGAAAAGAAAAAAATGTAAAAAATTTCTAGAAAATTCACAGTTCCAAACCCAAGTCAAGTTGTCAGGTAGAAGTCACTTGGAAACATCCAGTGATGTACACCTACTTTCCCTTTTTCACATACTTGCCTTTTTTTTTCTTCTTTCTGTACATGAATGTTTACATAAAAAGTCTCATGGTGCCAGAAATGCCTGACACTAGAAATACCGGTTTTTAGGACCTCTAGCCTAGCTGGCTATCTGTAGACAGATTTGAGAGTCAGATCTAAAGATAAGAAGAATTAGCATTGCTCCTAAAACTGCTGCTGCAAGAATGAGATGTCTTAGAGCATGCAAATTGTTTTCAGATATTTAAGTATGTCTGAGTGTGCATAGCAGCGCATCTGTGTCAACAGGAGCTGTGTGTTGAACATGTGCGTTTCATATGAATTGACCTCTGAGGCTACGTAGAATCAACTGGTAGACTGTCTTCTCCAGTCTGCTAGCTTCCCTTTACCATTCCCCTCTCCTGTGGCTCCTGAATGCCAAGGGCTTGTCTCTTCTACTTAGGACTTATGACCACTTACAGAATACTTCAGAGATCTCTCAGCTCTTCTACTGTTCCAAAGCATCACATGACCTGTATTCAGTCTTGCTGCCTCCTAACTTCAGAGCCTCACCTGTAGGAAGCTGCTTAGGGAAAT
This sequence comes from Myocastor coypus, assembly GCA_004027025.1. NCBI lineage: Eukaryota > Metazoa > Chordata > Mammalia > Rodentia > Myocastoridae > Myocastor > Myocastor coypus. The sequence continues at coordinate 23,479 of PVJA010000794.1, read as the reverse complement.
TGGCTTTAAACTTCATTTATATAGTAATCATAATCTTTTCATTAATTAACTGTATGTGGGAAAAAACTAATTATAAATTGCTCAGTAGAATCAAAGAAGAGCCTTCAGTGGTAAGGGTACTCTAGGTAATAGAGCAGTTCTGCAGTGATGTATTCTGAAAGATAAAACAAGCCTCCCATAGCACAGAGTCAGTTTTCCCTCATAAAACGTTTCACTACAAGCTAGGTGCCTTTCCCCATCCTGCGGTCTCCACTATCCCAACACATGTGATCACATGGGACCACATGTGTCACCACATAAGAAGAAAAAACAATGACGGAGTCACACCGGTTCTTAATTGAATTAGCCAAGAAATTTACAACAGTTACTTCCATTGGCTTGACTTAGTTGCATGGAGTCAATATAACAGGTGACATCAGTGCGTCTGTCTGTTATGATCTAGCGTGGACAGATGGTTCATGACTCCTCCTCCCTTTTCTTGCTTTACTGTTACAAATACATTTCAGTGTAGATTCCTGTCCTTTCTTCAATATATACTTGTACTCTAGATCAGGAGCAGTTTCAGAAACACCAGATACATGCATTTTGAGGACAGAATAGTTTTGAAACTAAAGAGAAAACCAGTATCAAAAGAATGCTAGACATTGATGGTACCAATTTAAAATGTGATACCTAATAATTTGTATCGATCCTTCATTATTTTTCAGTGAACACTCAATTTTATGATTATGGCTACGTATTAATTAAAAAAACAATTTTAATCCTGAGAAAAATGAATTTGCCCCTCAGACTGAGCCTTTGTGTTGCCCTTGACCCAGAGCAACATTTAATTAGATGGACGAGATGGACAACATAACATACGAAATGTATTTCCATCTACTAATGAGGAGCATGTGTACACTTTACGTAATTGTTAAGAATAAGTAGATCTATGCCACAGAAATATAATGTTGCTATGTAAATATATTCTTATTTAGTGGGAACGTGTTGCACATGCGTATAATTCCAGCATTCTGGAAGGCTGAAGTAGGAGAATGGGAATTTGTAGCAAAGCCTCAACACCTAAGTGATGTAATGTGATGGTGTCTCAAAATAGTTTTAAAAGTGCGGAGATGAGCTCAGTATGAATTTCTTGGATTCAATCCCCAGCACTGGAGAAAAAAAAAAAAAAAAAAAAGGTGAATTATTAGTTAACTAATTGTGCTGTCATTTTACCTTTAAGTGTTCCATTTAATGCATCTGAGAGTAAGAAATCTCTGATTAATATATTTAGAATTTCAACTAAGAAATTAGATTGATAAGTATCTTCTGATAAGATGCTAGTTTTTCTCTCTAAAATGAGTTCTCGTCCATTGGTAAAGATTTTTGTCCTGACTTCCACTTCTCCATCTATTACTTCTGTGTCTGCTGTGTTATTAAATACTGGGAACGGTGCTGCTATGCTCATCTATGCATGTGAAGACGACTTGCTAGCGTGTGATCATAGCAGCGTGGTTGTCTCACTTGGCGGAATTCATCGCAGCCAGGATGCTCTTACATTCTCTGATTGCTCAGTTACAGGACCAGTGGAGGGTGAGAGCAAAACCTGTGTACCTTGACAGCTGGCACTGTGGCTACTAAACTGTAGAAATGAAGCTACCATGACAACAGCCCTGAAATTTCAGTTTTTTCTTAATTTCAATTAATCTAAATGTAATTGGCATTTAAAGCACTTGGCCAAATATCAGCACTGGTCAGATATTTGTGGGGAAGAGTGACACCAAGTTTTATTGTACATAAATTGCACTTAGTGTCACCTTTACCTGAAAACACACAGTGTGAAGCAACTAAGAGATTACTCTTTTCAGTCATTCCCACAATACTAGCTTGTGAAGATTCCCATAATAAAAGGCTATAGACTAGGTAGTTCAAACAACAGAAACTTAACTTCTCAGGGTTTCATAGGCTTCGAGTCCAAGATCAAGGTTTGATTGTTTGCATGCATCTCCTTGATTTAGAGAAGGCCACTGCTCAGCGTGTTTTCTGATGGTCTTTCCTTTGTGCCTGAAAATCCAGCACTGCTTGGTCCCTGTTTTTCTCCTCTGATAAGGTCATCAGTCGCATTGTGTGGGAGCCCTTCCTCGTGGCGATACTTGAACTCAATATCTTGTTTAAGTGTTCCCTCTCCAAGCATGGTCACATGAAGAGAGCAATGATTCTGATGGCGATTAGAGCTACAGTGGACACATTCAGCCAATAGCACCTAATAACTGACAGTACCATGTTCACTTATGCTTTGTCTCTGATGCTTGTTCAGAGAACTTTATTTGCATCTTGCTCCTTTTTCTTACACTATACCAGTGTCTATAGCAATAGCTTCAGTGAAGGTGTTGTATTAAAATCAGCTTTATCACAAGTGATGCCAATGTTAATTTTATATTCTTTATTTGAATTTAACATTTCATTAATGATTTGTTTAACATGTTTTTTTTTTTGTGTGTGTGTGTGTGTGTGTGTGTGTGTGTGTGTGTGTGTGTTTGGTGGGACCGGGGTTCAAACTCATGACCTTGCACTTGCCAGGTAGGCACTTGTGCCACGGAGCTATCTCCCTAGCCCCTTGTTTAACATCTTTCATTGTGGTGTCTATTATCTTGAAAATTCATTTCTTTAGTAATACTCAATGCTTTAGCTAGGAATGGTGGTGTACGCCTGTAATCCCAGCACTTGAGAGGCTGAGGCAGGAGGATAGATGTGAGTTTGAGACCAGCCTGGGCTACAAAAGTGAGCTCAAGACCAGCCTGAACTGCATAGTGAGACCCTGTCTCAAAAAGACAAGAAAAAAAAAAATTCAATGCTTTTATAAAGTTTTAAGTACTTGTGTTTTCGTGATCTTAGAACTCATGCTAGATTTTAACAATTTAATGTATCTTCAAAATTTTCTAATTTTATCAGCTAATATGGAAGATTTGAAGAAAATAGTATTTTTATTTTGTTTTATTACTTTCAATACACATAATCTCCTTGAAATAGCATTTAAAATTATTTTTATGAAAAAATCCAAAGTATGTATTTGCTGTATCTTTTCTCTTTGAAACCAAAGTAATCAAAGCACTTGTCTCTTAGTAAGTGTTTGGGTCTCAGTTGGTCCATTTAGAGGAGAATAATTTTGTCAAAAAATTATCTCCTGTTAATGCTTAAACTTAAAGAAATGAATTTTGTTGGCAGCAAAAAAAGTCCTCATTTTTGTATTAAAGAGCACCACACAAAGAATATAAAATAAAGGCTTACCTCCAGAAAGAGAGCCTATTTGAAGTATTAATCTCACTTGATTACGCTTCTACTTTTTCATTGGAATGCTTACACTAATCATTTGAAAATCCTTTGTATTAAAGCACTCCTTTTATGTGGCAGGAAGAAAAGAGGTTAGTTTCTCAGCTTTGATAAAAAACAGTAAGTTCTTCTTTATAACTTTTTTTTTTTTTTTTTTTTCTAGGAGAAGGAAACAAATTTACCTTTCTTCCATTCTTTATATTCTTTTACATTTGTGATATCGATTGGTTGATTAATTGTGGTGCTAAGCAGTGGAGCCCTGATAACAGCCCTGAGCTACCGCCTCGGATCTTTGTGTTTTTTTTTTTTTTAATTTTAAACCAGGGTGTTCATGAATTTCGTGGGATGGACTGGAGATTGCATTCCTCCTGCCTCCAACCTCCAAGTAGCTGGGATTGGAGATGCACTACACGACGCCACATTTAATCACAGGTTTGAAAAGGCATGTGATAACAGAGCCTTCATTTGACCACGATTGTTTTCCACCTTCATGTTTAGATTCTCGGCCTTTTTGAGGGGAACCATAAGTCATATTCTCCCCAAGGGACAGAAATAGACGTTCACTTGCCTTACTAAAGAACAGCAATAGCCTCGGCTTCCTTTGCACTTTGCTTCTTGCCTTAAACATGGAAGAATGTCTGGATTGCAGTAGCAATTCTGTGTCAAGGTGTTGAAAGAATAGGGCAAAAGCTACAGGACTAATGGCAGTAGAAGAGAAACACAGAGACAATCTGGTTGGTCATGTTATCATTTAACACAGAAATGGTATCAGCAAGTACTGGCCTCTGGACTGCTTGGAACTGAAGTGTTCCCCCCTCCTTGAATTTCTGTCAGGCTCTCTGTTATTTTCTCCTACGTGTAGCCACACATACTTCTACTACAGACAGTATAAAGTCTAGCCCAGTTGTTCTCTAAGAAAACATTCTGCTATGTAGAAATGTTTATGAGTGAGCTCTTCAAAATGGAAGTCCCTGGCCACACTGAGGCTATAAAACCACTGAAATGCTTAATTTTGCATATGTGTATGTAGGTGTGTGTATGTGTGTGTGTGTGTGTGTGTGTGTGTGATTAAGAAACTGGGTTATTAATTTGTATCATTTTAGTTAACTTTGATGGGAATTTAAATAGCATGTTTAGTGATTATTGAATAGTAAAAGTCTAAAACTGATAAGAAATAGTTAACACACATTTTGTATTTTAAAATATTTCCATAATTTTGCCATTGACTGAGAAATTTTGTTACATCTATATAGTGTCACAGCTTGGAGACACAAATTTATTATATCCTTTTAAAAATAAAATATTACAATCCTTTCATAGAAAAATACAGATCCTCAAAGACCATATCACAAGACTGGGTTTCTTCATAGAATTGGTAGTTGTTTTATTGTGAATTTGGTAGACCTTTGGTGAAAAACTTGCTAAACAATTATACCATAGTTTTTACTTCTTTTTATAAGTCTTAACTTTCCTTTTTATTTTTGTTTTTTGTATTTTAGGGAAGGGTCTACAGGGTGTTGAGGGTCTCACCACTAGATCAGACTTGTAGTAATCCACCTGTTTACAGCCTCCCAAGAGCTGGGATTGCAGGTGTGTGCCACCACTCCCAGTCTCAGTTGTTATATCAGCCCACCCTGGGTGAGGCTGGCATGGCAGGCCCCAGGGATCTAACCGCTGACCTCTGTGCCTGCTTTTAGGCATTTTAATCAGCTGAGCTATTTGGCTGGCCCTTAACTTTCTATTATGAAGATTTCACTGGAAGTCATTAACAGTATGAAGAATAGATTGTCAATTATTTTTGAAAGTAGAGTTTTCCTAAGGAGAGAACTCAGTATATTGAATCAAATTAGCAGACATCTTGTGCTTTAGAGAAACACTGGCTCATATGATCTATGGCCTTAGACTTTGAAACTATTCCCAGCCAAATCTGTCCACTGTTTTGGGTGTTGCTTTCATCTCTTTTTACACTTTATTTTTAGGAACTACTTATGCACATTCTGATGCTGCTTGTTTGTCAGGAGGGAAGAATGTATTACAAGTTTGAGGTTTAAAACACTAGTTTACTTTTTTAGTTACTCAGATTTGCCCTTTCCCCTGATTCACCAGCTGCAGAAAACCACACTGGTCCTTGGTCTTCCAGTCTTCTTTGAATAGTTAACTTCAATCTCACGTTGTGGGGACTGAGCAGGGCCTCTCTATCTAAGGGATAGTGGTGAGAAGTGACAGCATCAGAGTTGGCAGCAGTATTGTGAAGATGCTGGCCCTCTGTGCAAGTACTTTGCCAAAATAAGTGTGCTCTCCAAGCACATATCTTGCTGTCAGGAGTGCATAAATCTAGGGATAAAACATCAAGCCCTTTCACTTCAGGGAATGAGTTCAGTTTCAGTGTGAAGACTTCACTTCTTTTATTTTCTCGGGAATGTTTAGGATGAAACTTTTTGATCATAAAATTATTTTGTTTGAGTTGTACAATGGGTCTTTATACTAAGGGCTGATTCATTAGTCTATTAAATTATGATTAAAATATCTCCCAAATGTATTTAAAAATAGCAAATTTGTGTGGAGATTGGATTCCATAGTGCCTAAATCTAGCAGAATGAACAGGAGACCTTCACTTTTAAAATATCAGATTATAAAATGTCAGTGATTTTCAATGTTTTCCTCCAAAAAGAGATCACTGATGTCTATTTATGTTTTTTTTTCTAAAGCTATTAAAATTACAAACAACGTTACAAATAATGCTGACAGAAAAAGTAAGAGTTATAACAGGGAATTTGCAAAGATATATGTATTACTTTCATTCCCCTGAACTCTAACACTTGCTGTCTCCTCTGGCCCCCACTGGAATGCATTAGTGAGTTTTGCTGCTCGCTCTCTCTCTCTCTCTCTCTCTCTCTCTCTCTCTCTCTCTCTCTCTCTCTATTTCTCTCTTTCTTTTTGCAACTTTTTTTCTTTAAATCTTTTTTCATTTGTTTGGTACAGGGTCTTGTTCTGAAGCTCAGACTCATAGTCATCCTTCTGTTGTCTCAGCCTCCTCAGTGCTGGGATTACAGGCGTTTGCCCCCATGCCTGGTCTCTGTTGCTCTATATTTTCCCAAATTAGAAATATTTTAAATGCATCAGTGTTGTAATTTTTATTTATCAAAAATGAGGCATAAAAGAATATTAATGGAAGCCTTGGAAATTATTATTTTTTCTGAAATAACTCTGTTGAAAAGGTTGTGATTAACATATTGGCTTTTCAGTAAATAAAAGCCAATTTGTAATTATATTTTTTCCTTGGCAATTCCATAGCATCTACATATCAGACCTTTGAAAATCTTGTTAAGGCATTTTCCAGTGCTAGGACTTTCTGTGTTAGTACTAGCATGACTCTTAGATAAAAATGTACCAGACATGTTTATGTCTCATCAGTTCCAAAGTTGAGCTAACTCATATATGAGTTCATTTTCACTAAAATCAGTATAAAATAAAAATTATTCTTGCAGTTTTCTGTTGAAAAGTGTTGTTTTAATATAAAGAAAACTGAGATTTGGTATTCATAAGTCTAATAATCATAGTGGAGTCTGTAAATTATTTCTTTCTTTCTTCCCTGTTCTTTCCATGTTTTCCTAAATAACATAGCCTTCAAAGTTACAAATAATTTATTCCTTCCAGTGGTAAAGTTTCAGATGTCTTATGTGACAGGTTCAGAAGCCAACAGTTAAGATTCTGTGTAATAGCGTGAGGAGATAGCTCAGCAGTTCAAGTGCCTGCCTGGTAAGCACAAGGACCTGGGTTCAAGTCCGCAGACCACATGCTGTGTTGGTCTCAGAGCTCAGAGTGCCATGCTGGCTACCAAATCTGGGCGTGATGGCACTTGCCTGGGGAGATTGAGATGGGAGGATGGCTACGAGTCCAAGCTATGTAGTGAGACCCTGTACCAAACAAATGAATGATAAATAGATAAATAAATGATTCTGTGTGATAGTGCTGGAGAGGAGGAACATGAAATGTGCCTTAAGATACTACTTTCTCACAAAATACTGGACAGTGTGTTTTATGCAATGGTCAGCTGGTTTGCTGTACCATTTTAGGAAGACAGCAAAATTTATTGTAAATTGAATTTTACATTTTAGCCACATCCGACCAGAATAAACAGATTCACACATGCACACCTATCCAGAGTTTCAAAATAACATGTTTAAGCTTACGTTGAGTGTCAACTCATGGACTGTGGTTGGGTGTGCAGAGGTCTTGGAGGAAATACAAAAATAGATATCAGATAAATAAGAAATGTAGGTTTGGATCTGTTCAGTGTCCTGCTGAGATAGGGTGAGAACATAAATGCTGATACGCACCTGACAAAAATAGTGCTCTGGGATTCCTGGCTGTGAGCTTGTTTTATCTGCTGTGACAAAGAACTGTTTATCTCTACTTTTGAGAGTGTGTTTCTGAAATGCAAGTTCAGTTGTCTAGACAATATTAGAAAAAGTACACTGATTATCAGCTTCTATAAGCTCTTTAATACTTGAACATGTTTAAGCCAAATGCCAAGTAGAATTTCTTAATAGAGAAGCAGTGGACAATATATGTTATACTACTTATATGTTTATGTTGGAGATTTAAAATATATTTTGTCTCTCACTTTTCCAAATATATTGCTCTCAAAAATGAAGAATTCAGGTCTCGCATGGTGACGCATGAGTGTAATTCTAGCTCTTGGGAGACTGTAAACAGGCAGATCACTACGAGTCTGCTCTAGTAGTGAGCCCCTGAACACCCTGTAGACCCTTTCCCCCTAAAAAAACAACAGAAAGAACTGAAGAATTATTAGTAAATGAAGTTTATGAGGCTTTGAAGCTAAATTATCATCTCCAAAATAATCACTTTAGGATTTGCATTATAAAGTTCCATATAATATTTTTATTTTTTAAAAAAACAGATTCAGTAATGATGGCTTATTATACTTAACACTTTAATGCTCTGTATAGAATTGTTTTTAGTTCATAGCTTTAAATTTAGCTGTTAGTATAGAATAAGCGTATGCCAGGAATTTACACAACTCTTTCAAATCTCTTTCAACTGAGTAAGTATAAAAAGTTTATCAACCCAGACAAATGGTATTTGTGCAGATTAGCTCAAGTCTAGCCAGTTTATCCATTTCTCTAAGCTTTGTCCAAATTAAGTAACACTCTCACGGAACTATATATCTTAGCTTTATGTTGTTTTTACTTAGTTAATATAAGAATAATTCTGAATTATATCAATATATTGCTCAGGATTGTTGGTTATATAGCTTATTGCATTGAATAATTTTGTACAGTGGACTCTAAAGTAATATTTTTGGACATGAGGATGTATTATATTTTATTCCAATTAAATTTGCTTTTATCTAATGCAATTTTTAAAAATTATACTCATCAATATACTAATATCTTCGAAGGTGTTTGTAAGATGAGCTGAATAAAAATATGTTTTGATTATAAATAAGAAATCTAAATTCCTGTGCTTAATATGTTTGAGAAAATCAATTTAACTTGTTTCCTCTTGAAAATTTATAGTGAACATTCTCTTCTAACAAAGGAACTAAGCAGTTCTACTGTTAGGCAAGCTCCTTAATAAGACAGCATTTGACAAATATAGTTTTTTCCCTATGGCAGCCTATTCCACAAAATTCCAAGTGACTTCTTTGAAATACCTTTTCTGACAGTACATGCTAGGCAATGTTGATCTAAAAGTTCTTGTGAAATTTATAATAATTTGTGGCTTCTCCCCACTGACTAAGCTGGTAGAAAAATAATCTTTGCTGTAGTCAACACACCAATAACCCGTGACATAGTTGTCTTATTTCTCCACGTGAGGCAGAGAACTTTCTTCGTACTGTTGTCAAGAGATATATAAGTGGTCACTGATGCAGTCCTTCTGTTAGCACAGAGCGAGAAGCAGCCAGAGACATCTCAGCAACATTTATCATTGTGATGTGCCTGAGTCACACTGCCTCTGATACAGCAGCCAGGATAGTAATATGGAACACAATGAGAAGGAAGAAATACTACAAACTGTGGAATGTGTTCAGCTAGAATATATGCTACCTTAGCAAGATCTTAGCAGCCTTGTTACCTGTTGGCTTTTCTGTGTCTATCTATTTTATTTTACTATTACATAAAATTTACACCTACCTCATTATTATTTTTCCCCTAGCCGCCTTGGATTGAAGTAAATTCATTTCATTCCAAAACCAAATTATCTAATTCATTACAAGTGATGTACATATTTGGTCTCTTCCTTTCCTCCCCAGTGAGAGAAGCCACTGAGAAGAGGACGTAGGATAGCTGTATGCGTGAGTGATAGTTATGAGCTGGAATAATGATTTCACTCCGGCCGAGACACTATAGTCTTCCTAGTATCTATATAGACTTCACTTTTTACAATAGGTGTGGATTGATAAATGAGTAGACAAAAAGTTGACCAAAATAATTGCCTTCATTCTCTAAAATCTCTTCCCTGAGGTATACAGAATTATCAAGGAAGTAAGAGAAATAAAGGAATGTGGTTTGGCTATCAATTTCAGGACAGTCATGGAGAGCCTCCTGTGGCATTTGACATTGGCTGCCAGCTTAAATTATAATGGCATTAATAGTATTACATCATTGTCTTACTCTTCTCTCATTGCTGGGACAAACACGCAACACTCAAAATGAAGAGAGGCAAGGTTTATTTAGCTTACAGTTACTGGAGGTTTCAGTCTGTAGTCAGTCAGCTCTAAGGCAGAGGGGCACATGGCAAAGGGCCAGCTTTCATGGCGGCAGCTAAGAGCAAGAGCGCAGGGAGAGAGGTAGCAGCAGCTCAAGCAGCTAGCTTTTCTTACTACCTTACACTGAAATGCAGCTCACCTGCCCCAAGAGAGGTGCAGCACCCACAGCCACAATAATCAATTACAAATTCCAGAAGCTACCCTATGACTGCATGAGGCTTTGGGGGGGTCACCTATATACAAACTATAACAGTTATGAATTTTGTTTTGGGGTTAGTTGTTTTTGGTATAAAGCAGTGTTTTCTACTGATTTCAAGTAGGGTTAAACTCAAGGAATAGTTACAGAACAGTGAGGTGGAGGAACTGGAAAACAGTTCTAAGCCAAAGAAACCTGGTGACTTGTAATCAAGCAGCAGTTTATTTCTGAGCATACAGTTGCATCAGGAAATAGCAGCCATGCCCTTGATTTCTAAGAGGTCTGCCTTCCCTGCAATTTTAATGATTGTCTCATGATAAGTAAGGGCAGGTCGGTAGTGGGCCTAGAAGCCGGAGATCTCTGCCTTTGGAGTCAAAAAGATCTGAATAAACCTGATGGTGACAATTTCTAGTTCTGAAATTTGGGTGGCCAGGTAATTGAACCCTAAAACTATTGGAATGGTGATATAGAATGTGTGCTAGAGTTGTTGCCAAAATCAAATGAACTTACATGTTGGTAATTGCTAAGTGTATTGCTTAACATGCAGTGAATAATCAAATTTAGCTGTGTTGCTATTATTGCTACTATAGGGTTTTATAGACTTCTGTTTTATATCATGATGGTCAACCTGGAGCAGTATGGCCCCCAGGGACCTCGGCAATATGCAGAGAATTTTTGGCCGCTAACAGCTGGGAGGGAAGTGGTCCTTCCATTATAGGTGGGGACCCCAGATGTTACTGCTTGCTGATGACACTTAGGACAGACACTGCCCACGGCTCACAGAAAGAAGCATCACCATAACCTCTACTCTAGCACTAGCCATTGATGTTTTAAAGTAGGTTTAAAAACATGAATTCCTTTTTATTTAATTAATAGCTATAGCATTTATGTTTTCTTTTAGGAGACAGTCAAATCCATGACCACTTTCACAGAGAGACAGTGTTTTAGGTTTCCCCTTAACAAAACATGTGCATCAAATGGTTTTAAGATTATTTTTATGTTATTTTTCCCTGCAAACATACTAATCAGGTTCATTTGTAAGATAACACCATTTTATAAAACATCAATATAATTTGGTATTAAATTTATGTTAGTATTTTTTTTTTTTAATTTGATATAGGGTCTCACTAGGCAGTTCATACTTGTAGGGATCCTATTGTTCCAGCCTTAGCAGAGCTGGGATTACAGGCATATGCCACCATTCCTTGTTTTGGGGTCAGTTTGGCAAGGCTGGGGTTCCTGGGCCAGCTTATGGTACCTGGGATTGACCTTGAGTCCTTGAGCTTGGCAGACAGGTGCTTAGATTGCTCAGCTGTCTCCCCAGCCCTGAATCTTTGTTATTGTTGTGGGGCTGTACGAATATTTGCTTGCAGTACTGGGTTTGGAAGCCACGGCTTGCTTCACACAGGCTGGCAAATGTAGAAGCACTAGCTAGAGCTCACATTGTTTTTTCTATATCATGTAGTGAAAGAAATGAGTTCTGAAGATATGAAAAACAGCATGAGCACTTGGTAAATGTAAACATAGATGGCAATAAAAATAAGTATAAACATGCAAAATTAATGCATACAGTGAAATTTAAATAACATAGTTTAAAACAGTGAAACACATGCAGCTATTTGCTGCATAAAGTTAAGAGGCTATTTATTAGACATGCAGTGGTGCTTGCTGTAATCCAGGCTATCAGAGAGGATAAGGCAGAAAGTTTGCATGTTTGAGACCAGTCTGGGAAATTTTAGTGAGACCCTATCCAAATAACTACTAATAACAAAAATTTTAAAAAAGCTATGGAATATAACCAAGTATGAAAATCCTTAATTTAATCTTCACTGCCCATAAAAACTATATCTAATTGACTAAAACTTTGTAAATTACTGGGCACATTGCAAATATTATGAATTCATTTTCAATCAATCTGACAAATGAATGTTTTCAAATTACTAAATGATAGGGATTTCTTTCTCTAGGAACTTTTCTTATAAAAATAAGGTATTTATTCTTTCTTGGCCTTCTTTCCTGCTTAGTAAAACTCAATTTTTCTCTTCCATTGCATGAATTGAAATTTGTGTTGGTATATGCTGAGTTATAGCATTCTTCTTAGTATGAAAAGGATATCACGTTCCTCCTGTCACTTTAGAATCAAAATGAACAAAGATAATTTAATTTCTTTTGAATACTCTGGATTAAAACAGAAAAATAAGCATAGATAAAGCAATAGATAGTTTTATATCTCTCTCCCAGCATTTTACATCATTTGCAGATGACATAGTCTTCCTGGAACTCTGTAGGTGAAATTTTTGAGATTTAGCATCACAGTGTCAGCCTGAGTTTGACCAGGGGTTCAAAGGAATTTTCAAAGATACTTTAAAACTTTGTAGAATTAGTGTATGTGTTTATGTTGGCCTTGAAACAATGAAAATTATACTTTATGAAATTACTTGGACGATAATTCAGGTAAGTACTCTGGCTCCGTTGTTTATTATTTGAATTTAGAAATTAAAAAAAAAAGAAGTTCTTGAGTTAAAGGTTAATGGAGTAATTCAATTAGGAAGGAGTGAAAGAAAAGCTATAAATGGAAGATGTGAAAGCTTGAATGTTCTTTAGCAGGTCAGAAATTAAATGTGAATGGAAGAGCATTTTTGAAATATGTTTATAAAGTGTAATATTGTTGAATGAAAAATGTTTAGGAACTGTAATTTTGTCTATATATAATTTATTTCAAAAGATATTAAGTTTAGCGATTTTACACACATGAAATACACTGGGTTCTTTGCACTACTGCTTGGGATAGTCAGGTATGAATAATTATTTATGAAGAATTAATTTTTACTTCATAATAAAAAAACACAGAGATACAACTTCAGTTTAATGAATGTGGCGCTAAATAGCTAATATGTAGAGTACATTTTGTCTCGCTAGTATTAAATTTGAGAGACTTGATTCTTTCCACCAGCATAAACAGGCTCAATAGTTTTCAGAAAAATCCGGCATTTCTTATTGATTTAATAGAATAATTATAAATAAATAATAAGGGTAAAATAAATGAAGCATTGGTTTTTCAACACTGTTCAAAATGGAGCCTTTTCTTGGAACCCAAGATAGAAAGAGGCCAGTCTAACTGTAGTGTGGTGGGGGTCACCTTCTGAGCAAGGGTTTTCTTTAAACCCAAAACCTCTGAATTGAAATATTACAATTTGTGCCTATTCTGTTACTAAGAAAAAAAAAGTAAAACAAAGTTTGTTGATACTCCAACAATTAGGGCCCCTAGCTTTATGATGTCTCGTAAATGAGTGACACAAAATGTGCATTTCTCAGTTGTCATAGATAAAGTTGAAGGCTGCAAGTTGGAGTGTATACAGTGAATATTTATAGTGTGTGAGATTGTCTTTTAAAATGATCCTGAGGGGCTGGGGAAATAGCTCAGTAGAATAAGCGCTTGTCTGGCAAACTCAAGGACCTGAGTTCAATTCTGGTTCAGGGGGCGGGGGGCATTCTGGAACCTAAGGCTTATCAGCTTCTTGGAGTAGTTATATGAGGTCATGAAAGGTTCCCTCTCAGGTCTCTAAGCCAAATCCATATCCAGCACTGTAATGCTGGCTAGAATTTGCATGGGTTAGTTGGCCAAGGGCTAAGTGAGGTTCGTCTACTAATGGGACCTATCCTTGGCACAGGACTCGTTTTAAGAGACTTAGGTTTGACAACTCACCCTTGGCCTCCTGAAACCATCTTAGAACTGTCTTTTTTTTTTTCTCTAAGGCCATTGCACCGAGTCATCTCGCTTTCCCTCTTTCCTTTACAGGATGTAGATCTGCCTTGTGCTCTAATGCACTTGTCTTTGGCCTACCTAGAAATTTAATGAATCCCTTATACATGTGGAGAACACTCTGCTTTTTTGTAGGAATCACAGAAATCACCTAATCTTCCCCAGAGTCCCAGAAGCACCATTATATCCTAAAATAACTTGAAGAGATACATAACGTTATCTCTATTTCACATGAAAATATTTTTATCCTCATTTTGCCGGATGTGTTCTTGGAATAACCATATCCTTTATCTGCATACAAACTTGTTGGCTCTAGGCTTACTCTAATGGTTTAATTTAGCAAGACCTTTTGAAATATTCCTTTCAGGCTATCGATTGTAGAGGATTTTGAAGCTGTCATGTTTCAAAACTCATTTAAATATTGTTATTATAATTATCTTCATGTACTTTTATTTTTGAGTAAGCATACTCAAAAGTGCTTCAGATTTGAGTAAACTCTGATGATGAATCATAAATATATAGCTTCTATTAAAAGATGATTTAAAATACCTAGAGTTGCTGCTAGTTACCTCACAGCAGGACCTCTTTTCAGGTCTATTTGGCGTTTTTCTGGAGAAAGGCTCTGAGGCCTCAGTGAGCTCCATGCTGCATGGAGCAGGAATGTACCGTAGGATCTGGCTGGTACTTTGACAGAAGGAAAGATATCAGCTCAGCCTCCATGAGAGCCCACTGGTCACTGATGCAACCAGATGCTGAGGTGTTGGTCTTGATTCTTCCATCATTTCATCCCCTCCTACTTAATACTCCTCTGAGCAACGGGACACCTCACTGGTACTGATTAACTCTCTTAAGGCTCTGCAATTGGGGCTGTGTTTGTTTTCCATCATATATTGAGTTAATGTATATCTCTGAGAACTGAAACCTTGATTATTGAATAACAGTGCACAAGTACTCTTTTAAGAGGAGTGCTGGCATTTCCTTAGGAGGCAGTTCCCTCTCGCTCCTTCTCTGAAACTCAGGGTAACTTCAGAGGTCAGTCTAGTGAAGAAGC
The DNA here is from genome assembly GCA_004027025.1 of Myocastor coypus. Taxonomy (NCBI): domain Eukaryota; kingdom Metazoa; phylum Chordata; class Mammalia; order Rodentia; family Myocastoridae; genus Myocastor; species Myocastor coypus. The sequence continues at coordinate 8,424 of PVJA010000794.1, read as the reverse complement.
TAGACTCTGATTTGAACGTTTCCTGTTGTTATTTTTTAAATTTTCCTCCTACTTAGTAGTATTATGATTTGAAGTACTAAGGTTAAAACATGCAAAATTCCTAATTTCAGGATTATATATGACATATCGGACTTTTGATTTGCCATTTATTTATACAGAGGAAGTCTATACCTTTAAATGAGGGATACCTTTTAGAACAACCAACAATTATTATAATCAGCGAAGAATTATGTAGGAAATGAATTTTTTCTTGGAATGACAGCCAATCTAATCAATGTTTTTAAATAGTAAAATAAAATGAGACAGGCAGCTATTTTTTTTTTTTTGAAAAGAGCAATATTATTAAAATCACAACCAAGCCCTGTGTACAAAAAAATGCAATTTAGAAAATAAATATTAAAGATGTTTCTAGTTTATTTTGAAAATTGTTCATTAGTAGATGAATACAATAACCTTGTAAAAGCTTAACTTCTAGGGCCAGCTAGATAGCTTGGTGGACTGACCTGCGTAGGCAAGTGCGGGGGCTGGGGCTCCATCGCCAGTATCACAAGCGCCAGCCCCACCCCCAGGTGCTCTGAACAAGTGACTGAATCTGGGCCTGATGTTGCATGCCTAGAATCCCAGCACTGGGGAGGCTGAAAACAGATAGATCACTATGAGTCCAAGCTGTGTAGGGTGACCCTGTACCAAATACATTTTAAAAAAATATCATTTAAAACAATACTTAGTACAGTTATTTATGAAAACAATATGATCTCATGTACCACAGATTATTTATATAATGTCAAGTATAAAAGCAAAAGCACCCTTGGAGGGAATGGATTGGGTGAAAGGAAAACTGTATTAATGATAGAGGAGAAGAAACTCCCAACCTGAAAGTTACCTGGGGTGAATTCGTGTTCTCTAAACCCAAAGAGACACTTTTAGGAACAGCTGGTGTGAAGAGCAGAATGTATTTATTGGGGGAAAGAAAGCTTCTTTCAAGAGAGGGACAGAGGGCTCCAGAGAGGGTTCCTGTCTTTACTAAGGATTTTTAGAGCAAAACTACAAAGTGAGGCTCATCTAAGCTGGAGAACCTGCTAGGTGCACATGAGGTGGGAAGAAACTTTGTTCCACCGCTAAGATTCCAAGCACAGTTGCTCAAGTAAATTGACTAAATCAGAATCAAATAGAGAAGCTGGGCGTGGTGGCTCACGCCTGTAATCCCAGCACTTGGGAGGCTGAGGCAGGAGGATCAGTGCGAGTTCAAGACCAGCCTGGGCTACAGAAGTGAGCTCAAGGCCAGCCTGAGCTGCATAGTGAGACCCTGTCTCAAAAAAGGCAAAAAAAAAAAAGAATCAAATGGAGAAGCAAGTTATATCAAAAAGGCTGGAATGCAGAACAGGGTTTTTTCCAGTAGGGGGTTGGATTTGTGACTCTTCCTGGCATGTTCTAGGTGACTAATACCTGTTAGAATATCAATCTCTGATGTCCATCAGAGGGAAGTGTTAGTTTTTTTGTTTGTTTGTTTTTGTCTGCAGCCAGCAAATACATAGAAAAAAATGAAAGAGGCCTTTGTTGTGGGCCTGAGAGAACAGTGGGAAAGAGAAGGAAGAGCCCTTAGACCTGAGACAAAGAAAGCTGAGACTGCTTTTGGACTTTTCCTAGAGGTGGAGTTTGAGCATCAGTTTTAATTATATCTAAGGAGCTGACTGGAGTCTCCTCTGGGTGTGTAGGAGAGGTAGGAGGTAATTGTATCCAGGGCTGAGTTGGGGAGAAAGGGAAAGTGGTCATAAGGAAGATAAGTTGTTGTTTTAAGGATTTCAGCCAGGTTAGATGATCCCATGATAATTAAGAGATTCAGACTAGGGCCAGAACCTGTCAGGAGATAATGTGGCTGCATTTGCTTCATCTTTCATCTTGAAGTCTGGCCTACAGCTGCACTACCTGTCTCTCCCACAGGTGTCTTCTCTTCCATCACTGGCTCCTTAGAGGGCCCAGTCCTTCGGAGTGCTTATGATATTTTTTCTCAAACTCAGCTCCCTGTAACACTAGGAGAGAGGATGTAGTAATTGGTGGTTTGAATGTCCTGTATGTTCTGGGGCACCTCCCTTCAGGGTCCTTCAGAATATAATTGGTGGCATGAGGAGGTGTTCTGAGTCCTGTCTATGATGTCTGTGATTCCTGTCCTCTCTGGCATTTCCTCTGTTGTAAGTGTCTGTATAAGATGCAGTCTGCATGCATGCATCCTCTGTGAGCTCCAGAGGAAGAAAGCTTTCCCTGGGTTATGTGAGGAGATCTCCGGTGGCTGCACCTGGATTTGGAATTTTCAGAACCTTCTCAGGCCAGGTTATGGCCTTTGTTTCTCTTACCTTGACCATCCTTGTGGCAAACCCTAGAGCTGGTTCCAGGTTGGCTGGGGACATAGCCCAGGTTCTGGTGGGGAGAGTTAAGGACTTATGATGCAGCTATAGTGATGCTATCTGTAGTAAATACATGGAATATGTATATAATATATATATATATAATTTTAAAATATATGTTAAAATTCTTAATGTAAATGGATTATTTAGTGTAATAATTGTAGATATTGAGATAGACTAAAATACTCATCTAAATAATTCTAAAGGCAGTTAGTAAAGAAAAAAGATATATTTAACCATGGGATTTAATGACAGAAAAATAAAAGTAACTGAAAATATATTGAGGCCATGACATATTGGGTCATAAATTTCAACCAATAGCCTAAAAATATTAATTCATTTCCGAGGAGTGTAAAGGCTTTCTTTCCCTTCTTATTTCTAGTAGCATGAAATGAAACATATTTTGTGTGTTTGAGCAGTGTTTTTATTCTTATCATGACCAAATCCTGGGAATTCTAGGCATTTTATCACAGATAATTTTTTTTTTCTTTAGGAATATGTACAATGAAGATTTTCTGGACTACAGTGATATGGTATATACAATCTCCCACAATAAAACATTTATCTTTTATATAGTCACTTTTTTGCACGAAAATCAGAAATTAGCAATGAACCCACCCTGCTATTACAAACATTTGCTCTCTGATATTTCCTGAAATAAAAAGAAGCCAGGTAATCTTTTCCACACAGTGCAGCTGCATTTTAAGCAGCTAAGGCCAGTCAGTAAAAGAGCCAAAGGAAACCCTCTGACCTTGGCCAGGTACACAATTATTTTGCAAATGAAGCAGTGGAGTGTGTGACTTTTTTAATGAGACACAATTTGCCTCAAGTTGTAATCTGATTGCCCATGTCCACCACTTGAACCTCTTCCTAAGGTTAAACCAGCTCTGGTTAATTTATAAAAACAACACATACCTTTCAAAGTTAAACTGAATTATATGACATGCTAATACTACACTATATTTTAAAGCATTCTACTTGGTTTATTGCTTTCTTTTAATCTAGTATACTAGAAACATTTCTTGGTGATATTTTCATAGTAATTCTTTTAAAAATCAAATATCTCAGGTAGGCCAATGAAGTAGTGTTTAGAGTAGATGAGTTTGTTTCCCTTCCCACTTTGTGTAATTAATTTTATGTTACATTGTATAAATTGTCTTCGGCTTCTCCATATGAATATTTGGAGCACCTATTAAAACATGGTTTAATCTTGTTGACATTGAAAGGGATTATTCCTCTGGATTTCTTTCCATGAATGAATATAGGCAAACCAATGCCATCTGACACAAAGTCTACATCGGTGTTTGCTGTTGGGTTTATTCATCTATGACTTATGTGTAGAAAAATATTACATCGTTGAGTGGCTCTCCTTTCTTCTCTATGTTTTATCAGTTGTTTCACATGTGGGTATTTCAAGAGAAAGATGATGAAATATGTAAGGCATTTGTTTAGTAAAATGTTTTCATAATTTGGACTATTTTTCACATAACGAGATGAAAAATGTGGATACATTAAATCGAGCACTTCAAAATCTTGTTGCCTTGAACTTTCCTATCTCAAGTAACTGCAGCAGGTTGAATTGCTCTGCAGATAAACTTGCTGCACAAGTAGGGTCTGGGTGTAAGGGGGCAGACTCTGCTGAGAATGCTAAAAGTATGATGACATGCTCTGAAAAGTGCAGTATCAAAAGGGTATAGCATTGGATGTAGTGAAGGGACAGTAGTAGATATACAAGACAAAAGGAATTTCCTGCCTAGAGTGGTACTCCCTGGCAGAATCTTGAAGCTGATAATAATCTGCGTCCTATCTGAAGTATGATCAAAGATTTTTGTCTTACATTGGTATTAAGATTTGGATGACAGAAAATTTGCCCTGATTGGTTCCAGCTTGTATCAATTAGATTGGCATAATTATAGACGGCCTGTTCCTTTCAAATGTGGGTGATTTAGAAGATGAAATGAAAGAACTGGAGAATGCATTGCAGTCCTTAATCCAAATAGGAATGGCAAAGCCAGGCAACTTATCCAGTGTTCCCATAGGTGATAGAGTCACAGACAGGTTTCTAGGGATTTGGTACATTCTGAACAAGTACTGGGTGGACGTGTGATGGTAAGGAACATAGCAGCAGAGACTGACACAGTGATTAGGCAATGGTGTGCTCAGAGTGACCTAGTTTGTGCCCAGAAAGGAAAATGGCACCAGCCCTTTGGTCATTGAGTGTATGTATTTAAAATGTTGCTTCTGATCTCTTTCACAATGCTTCTGGTGTTCCAGTACATGATTGACAACATGGTGCTGAGTTGTGTCAGCTGTATTACTCACAAATGTCTTTTCCCATAATTGGCTGTTATAATTAGATCTATGAAAAGCAGTCCATATGCATGAACCTTCAGTGAGCTCCAGGTGAAGGAAGGTTACCCTGGTCATGCTGAAGAATCTTACATGCAAGCATCTTGGCTTGGGGCTGTATAATTTTCCCAAGCTTTAAAATTTTTCCAGGGGTCTTTGTCTCAATGGGTCTTACAATGAAGGTCTGAGGGTTGGTCCTGGAATGCTGCCCATGTTCAGGTGAGTAGAAGGGACTGGCCTTATAGCCCCAGGTATACTGTTTATTTTAAAAACAGTGATTCCAACAAAGGGAGTGATGTGTGTCATGAGTGATTTCAAAGTAGGGTCTTTGGAAGAGTTTGAGCAGCAGAGCCACTGAACTCAGGCTGGAAAGGCCAAGGTAGACTGGTGTTGGAACTCTCTGCTGCACAGTATTTCTCAAGCTATCTGTATGTGTGTATAGGGGAAATGCAGGAGTCTTTTGATGAAAGGCAGAATCTCAGGCCTTGCTCCAGACCTAGATAATGGGATTCTACAGGGGAGGTTCTGGGATTAGTATTTTGGTGACTCCTATTCATGCTGAAACGTAAGCACCACTAAAATAAAGGTGTAAGGGGTCTGGACCAGTAGTTTGGCACTAAAAGTTTTGTGGAAGTGGATTGGATGCATATAAATTAACAATACACAAATTTAAAGGACTTTGCAATTAAGAACTAGCCTCATTAGTCCTGGGTGATTTTAATCATCATTGCACTATGTTACACAAATTTGTTTGTCATGTCCTTAGTGTACTAGAAATGCTGCTTAGGACAGAGAAAGAGCAAAGCTTATGGGTGGGGGGCTTTTGGGTGAGCTTAGTGGTTTAAGCATCTGCATCTGCATGGGCAATCCCAGTCAGGCACAGGGGGCAGAGGTTCAATCCCAACGCCTACCCTTAAGGCAGCCTGAGCAAGCCAAAAACTAATAATAAAAAATAAATAAAAAAGAGGAAAGCTTACGGATTTGCAAAATCCTTCTGTATAAGTGTTTTCCTTTGAAAGTGATATAAGGGAAAAATGCCTCAGGAAAAATAGTGTTCCAGAAGAGTAACCCCAAGCTATTTGGAGTTTCTTGGAGAGCATTGGACCAGATCTGATTGTGTGTGTGTGTGTGTGTGTGTGTGTGTGTGTGTGTGTGTGTGTGTGTGCGCGTGCTTGTGATGTGGGATGTGAAACCTAAAGGTTCCCATGTCCTAGGCAAGTGTTTTAGTACTGAGCTATATCGCTACCCAGATCTGTCTCTTAAAGTAGAAATCTTAGCAAATTTATTGGAGGAAAAAGGAATTAATATATTCACAATAATTAGCTCACAGCATGTCGTATATGAGTTAACACACTTTGTATCAGCGGTGGGAAATTGTTTTCAAGTAAGCCAAAAGCTTATACTCAAAGCGAATCCACAGACCAGCAGAACCAATTTCAAAGAAATGAAGAATCTCAGAGCTCACTTCAGAACTGTTTAATTAGAACCCACATTTCCAAACAATAATTCAGTCATTCATAAGTGTATTAAAGTTGGAGAAGCACTGTGTGACTAGAAATGTCTGGGCTGATGAAAAATTTTCTTTCATTTAGATAACCTAATCTCAGTGGAAGGTAGAGTTAGAGTGGGTCCACTAAAATGTTCTTTTTCCAATTTCTTTTTTTTTTTTGTCTTTTTGAGACAGGGTCTCACTATGCAGTTCAGGCTGGCCTTGAGCTCACTTTTGTAACCCAGGCTGGTCTTGAACTCACACCGATCCTCCTGCCTCAGCCTCCCAAGTGCTGGGATTACAGGCGTGCGCCACCACGCCCGGCACTCTTTTTCCAATTTCAATCCTACTGATTTTGATTCTTGCAGGAATCTTTTTTTTTTTTCCACAGAAGCCAAAACCATTTTACTGGTTGCTAGTTGAGGGAGTTCAGAGCAGTGAGGGGCCCTCACCATAGACTAACATGTCGTCTGTGATTTGGGCTATCAAAGTAAAAAGTACTTCTGTGACACAATGCCTATTCAGTATGGTAAACAAAATCATATCCCTGGCCCCCAATGCCTACAAACTGATATGTTTGACAGTGTATTTTTTGTATCTGTGAGCTTTCAGAATATCATTGAAAGAGCTTTGTTTCTGCAAGAAAAAAGTATAACTGACATAGATGCCAGAGAAAAAAGCCAGAAATCAAGAAAGCTGATTTCTTTACATCTGAAATGAGATAATTACCAGTGTTTTTCAGTCTATAGCAATGACTTGTTAAGCAGGAGAAGGCAGGAAGACTATTTCAAATGCTGTAAATTAGAAATCTAGTCAACTTCTCAATTAAGTGGAAGCTGATAGAAAACAGGTAATGGGTAAACCAAAATGGCAGTGAGTGCAAACTAGTCAAAACCGGGTGAAACATGAACACAGTGATGAGGGTCACCAAAGACTGAAGCGAGTTAGCAGTGACCCAGCCCAGGGAAGTTAGCAATGCAGGAAACCTTCTTCAAAATAAAGACAAAGGACAGGGAATGTAATTCACTGCACAGGCTCTGTACCAGAGGGAGGAAACAAAGTGGGGTGAGGGGAGAACAGGACGAAGTAAAGCAAAGCTTCTATAAGAACCCATGGGTTACTTCAAAATTAAGTTCAGTAGCTTAGGACTGAGAAATCTGCAGTTTTTTCTTTTTCATTGAACAAAATTTTATTAAGAAGTGTAAGTTTTGGTGGGCATTTTATTTAAATGTGGTGAGTTCACTTGAAGGAGAAAGACCTGCTTGATTTTGCTCATTTTAAAAAATGGTACAATTTGTATTTTGATGAAACAACTATTGCAACTGGTTTGTACACATGGTAGGAAAGGAGGACTACATAAGCAAAAGGGAATGTCATGCTGTCCTGTCCTTGTCACCTTTCTACCACCTTTTTTTTTTTTTACCCATGGGCTCTCCTCTTTGGTGGTTCACAGGTGCCAGAGTTGATATCAGGCCATGGAAGAGGCTCACAGCTCTTGCTACTTTGTCTCCTGACCATTTCCAAATATAATTTTGTCCTTTTCATCGGCATGGACCCATAACATGGTCCCTCTGATTGCTATTATTGATCGACTCAACCCAAATTCATTGTATTTGCACATCCCCAGAAAGATTCTTCACATTCTGTTTCATTCGCTAACCTTGAGATGCAAATCATTCCTAATTTACTTTGAATTGTTTAAATTAAAATACTTAATTTCTTTTCTTAATAGTGTATTAAAAGTAATACAATAAGCTTCAAAATTTCATGCATTACATAGTTATTCTATGCCTATTTTAGGGCACTTTAAATATGTACTTATCTTTTATACAAATTTTGAAACTTTACATTTTGGACATAACCTTGTATTTTATTGGTATTAGTAGATTCCTCAAAAAAGTTACAGAAGTATTCACTATCATTCTGTGCAATATTTAGATTCTATGTTTAAATGTAGTTTTCTTTTGGATTCGGAAATGTTGGGAAAAACTCGTAAGAAATAGGTAAATTAGCATAGAATTTTCTTTAAGATGTTATTGGTGTAGAACTTAACCAAGTATAAATCTTGATGGAGTGATCTATACAGGAACTGTCGACTTGCTTGAGTATGAAATACAAGCCCTGGAATGAGTGGTAGTCCCCAGGTGTATTTCTTTTTTTTTTTTTTTTTTTTTTTTTTTTTTT